>JANVCC010000034.1:17743764-17953595 GCA_025345505.1 Todiramphus chloris collaris
CTCAAAGGAAGAAACCATGGTAGTGTCAAAGCAGGTTAAATTCTTGAAATGGCCAGTGAGTTCCCAATGCCAACAGACTGCTGCTTATTTAAGCATAAGACGTTTCTTCATGTACACATTAAACATAGGAAAATCTTTAATAGCATGATTTTATTATGAGGTGCTGTGCAGAAACTACATATCGTCCCTAACAGTCAGCAGTTTTCCAAACATCAGCTCAATGAGCTTTATTTCAATGCCTACTGAACATAGTTATTTCAATAACTAAAAATCCCCATGGACTTCAAAGAAATTCAGGAAATCCTTTAACCCTGAACTATAAAGATTCTCTCAGCACAAAGACGGGTGCAGGACCCCAAGGAAGGAAATCATTCTATATTCTGTAATGCACAATGTAACAGATGGCACAGAAAGAAGACCCACAAACTTCTTTTCGGCAGTAATTTGCCCCCCTCCCCCCACACAAACCAATCCCCTATATCCTTGGGACCCCACAGACAGGCAGAGCAGAGGCAGAAGTGTTACTGAACGTTTGTTTCCGTGCTTGATGGACTATAGTGGCCCATACCAGTAGTACTAACCTTCTCCCACCCCATCATCTCTTGTATTGCTATGTATCATCACAAGACCCTACAGCCCTAACCTTCCCCCTGCTTCAAGTACAGATGCTTTAAAAGATGTGGGAAAATTACTTCCCCCAACAGACTCTGTTTTATGTGATTACTACTCCATGTTACAAGGCTTCACTTTATAGTCTGTAAAAGTTGGTCTGTTCAGTCAGTGGTTCACAAATTAACCCATAAAATGGCAAAAAGCTCAATAAAAAAATGAAAATTTTCTTCATTCTAACATTGTAGCCAAGGCTTATGGACCATAAAAGGAAAAACTTCCACAAAACATGCAAACACGGAACACCACAAGCACTTCGTTGATCCAGTGGTTGCTAGATCACTTAAGGCAGGAGATCTTAAAATTTCGTCAGGAAATGCCACTCCATCAGTTGGCATGAGTAAATATTCTTCTTGGATGTTCATTTTAAAGAAAAAACAAACAACCCGTCCCCCCAAGAAAAACAAAACACCAAACCCAACAGTCACTTCTACACCAAAACAAAGTTTAGCTCTTCAGCATCAGTTATCAAAGACAGTGTCACTGCAGTTTTATTCCAACCATTATAAAATAAACAATACTAGCCACAAGACAGATACAATAATTGTTAGTATGTGAGTCTACCACATAAAATACTAAATTTATATATATAATACAGTTCAGTCTCTGTCTCCCCCCCTGATTCACTGAAATACAACTTTGATTGGGGGGGGGGGGGGGGAGGGGGTGGGAACCAAAACCAAACCACAAAAAAAGCCCAAAGCACTCTGAATTCACCTGAAATAAGCCTCAAATTTAGAACACTAAGCATCTCGTTACTGCTTTAACTACTATCCCACACAAAATTGTGTCTCGTTCTAGTTTGGAAACACAACTACTTCATTTAACAAGCATCCTGTGATGTCTACTGGATGTTACAGTCACGGAACAATTACTAAGTACTAAAATTCAACTTGGGAAGCTTCCTTTAGATCAAACTATCTTTTATTAAAAAAAAAAAAACAAAACCAAAACCAAAAAAGGAATCAAGGCATAACTAAGTTTTACATTCATAAAATCAGTACTGCTCTCAATGGTACAGAGTACAATAAAATAGCACTAAAATCCGTAATTCTTGCACTAAGCTCAGTCAGTTTGGAAAGGTACCGTCACTTATTTTCTAAAGAAATTGTTACAGAAGAAAACCACCACTATGCAAGAATACTTTTGGCAACTCATTCATATGCTCTTTGACATACCCTAACACTTCTTGAATGATACACCTCCTAAATTATTACCAAATGCAAAGTTTTTAAGTGCCATACTTTTCAAGGAATGGTGGGATATTTTTAGCTAATTCTGACCTTGCATTGAAATCAATCAGGAAGCAGTGATAAACTTAAGAAAACAATTATCCTCAAATCATTAAGTCCTTGGTTTAGGTGGTTTGTAGACAGAAAGAATTCCTTGCTCTGAAACCAAGCCAAACACTAACTCTAAACCTGGGGTCTCCCTGGGACATGATGAGGACACACACACACAACCCGTGAACATACACTACATTTCATATTCCACCCTGTACAGCACACAGTTGCTTAAAATACTGTCACCACAAAATGTTATACATTAAATACCACAGGAAAAATATGAAGTGCTACTGAAATTACACAGGACAACGAGTGTAGTCAAGTTTGAAATTAATGGATTCCAATCCTTAAATATCACAAGTTTTTCAGCTCCTCAAATTCTTTGTAACAAAGATTTTGAACAAATGAAAAAGAACAATCCCTTTTTATGAATTTATGTCTGTACTTGGGTAACACTTAACAGTTGGTACAGCTTTAAACTACCTGGTAGTGCTGCCTGATATATATTTATGAGGTCTAGACATTTTTCTACAGAGTAGCCAAATTTTCTTGCTAATTTAGGTCACTATTTAACTGTGGAACCTGATACAGCAAAGGTTGAAGGATTAACAGAATTTGCAGAGTTTGTAGATACACATCATCTAGAGCAGAAATCTGCCTAGATTCCATCAAGGGCAGAAACCTCAGCCAAATCAATTGCTGGATATATGAGATTTTCCATACAGGTTTCTCTTGCTTACTAGTTATCTCTAGAGTGCCATCTCATGTTCACATCTCCATGGACATACCTGATATATATATATTAAGAGATGCAGGAACAATCACTGCATTTCACATTCCTGCTGCTACATGAATACTTGACAGATTTTGTTGCTTAAGTGTCATGTTGTCAGATATATAGTAGGGTTGGGGTTTTTTTTTTCCATACTTCAAAAGCACATGATGTAAATGCTATTTTTATTTCCACATTGTTTTAAAATGGCATAGCAATGAGATGAAGCAAGTAAAAAGAAAAAGTTTGCCTTGTTTTCCAATATTCATTCTTGAAAACCAGCATTTCGATCTCAGCTAACGTTTAAAGCCTTTTCTCATCATGTCCAGTAAAACAAACATTTTGTATGTAAATTTTATAGCACTGGCTTAAGAAATCTAAATTTATTGCATGCCATTACATATTAAAGAACAATACATTCTTTTAACTGCAACCTTGTCACAGGCTTCCACCAGTCAAGGAGTACACATATTTAAAACTTATAATCAGCATGAATGCTCCTGGAAAACATAAAAATGGTCATTCAGTTTCTAAGTTTTTTTTTTGCTATGGCTTAGGAAAAGAAAAAATTAAACAAAACCAACCAACCAACAAAAGAAAAGAAAAACCAAACACAAAACAAAACCATGGTTTTTCTTTAAACTTGATATGTGAATAATTTACCAACTATTTCTCTTTCTTAATTCTCATATTAAGACGGCCTTGCCATCTGCACTACGCAATCACACCTAAGTAGGCACATAAAAATCGCTAGAAACAATGCTTTGGGTTTCTCCAGTGACCACAAATGTTTAGAAAAATGCTCCCACAAACATGTTAGCAAGACCCTGTTTATCAGAGCATGGCTTGGAAAGCACAGACAGGAAAACCAGAAGAGGATACATATAAATGTTTTACTACTTGATTTATTGTTGCTTTCTGCTAAACCACCTCAGTTTTATGCTGTTTTTTCACATCAGAGAGGAGAGGAGGGTTTAATAGTATTGCAGAAGGTAAATGTCAATGGAGTAAGAAGGAAGTACATTTTCAGACTGTTAAGCTAGAGCAAAGCCAGCCTTTAAGATAAGCATATTCCTCAATACTCTCCCCCTTTTTGCTGGGATCAGACAGACTGTGGGTAGCTCACACATGCAAAAGTTGCACTGATCCTCACACAGAGGTGCTTTCTACTCCTCATTTCCCCTCTTCAAAAGTTCATCTTTAATATTCTCCTCTAAGCTTGACCACACGCTTACATGATAAATTTGCCTTTAGGCCAAATGCATTTAACATGCCTCATGAGTAACTAAGAAGCCTGACAAATATCCTCTACCCATTTTTTCTGGGTTGGATGAAGGGGTGGCCTGTCCTTTCCTGTCCAGAAGCAAACATATGCCACCTCTGCAGCTCAATGCCCAAGGTATTAAATTAAATTGAAATGAAGAGCACTTTAACGGCATGCACCATGCTCCAATCTCTGCTGGTGAAGGATCTGGGCACACCTCTGGTTACCACCCTGCTTCGGGTGGCAGCCCTGGGACACACTCCCACGAGAGTGCCAAGCACACTGCTGACAACGTTTCATGTGTCCACCGCTGACTCTGACAGCTCATCTGTCAGCTCCTGTTGTCTTCTCAAGCACTCTTACACATCCCCATGACTGATAGCAATTTTAATTCATTAACCACTCCAAAAATCTCTCCTCAGAATTCAAAACTCGGGGATGTACATTGCTCCAACTGAGTACTGAGGAAAAGTTTTTATGCAACCCCAACTGCTTTAGCCACTGAATAGTTTCAATACAATACAAGTTTGTACCAGACATGAAAGGTTATGAACACTGCTATGTTTAAACGTAAGCTTAGACAGGTATTTCTGGTCATTCAGCCTTGGCTTTTGGCTCAGAAAGCACTTTTGTGAGGCAGTTCAAGGACTAAGATAAATAATACTATCCCCTCCAGGAAGTAAGGTGTCCTGGTACTTCTCATAGCAGAAAGAACCTCAACTACTGCAGACACATGAAATACAGACCATATCCCTAATTTACAAGTATAAATCAAGCACTATGCCAGAAATTTTCTAGTTTGTTTTTTTCTTAACAGCTTGAGCAAACAAAAACATGAAGTACACTCATGTTGAAGATAACTTTAAACCTTAAACGGGCTGTGCTAAAACACCAGAGCTATTGCAGGTTTTGTTTTCACTCAAACCAACAGCAACTGCACAAGTAGCATGTTATGGTTAACAATACAGAGCACAAAGAGAGGGAAGCCAGAAGTGTTTAAATAATAAACTTTGTTTTAATAAAAGTAGGAATACAAGAAAAATAAAACATTTCAATTCGTACTAAATGATAATACCCCAAAACGTCATTTTTTAGACAAGAACATTCTCCAACAAGCAAATACACATCTACACTTGAAATACTATCTTTGTAAGTGAAGAGAAGTTCACAAACATACTTGGTCCAATCCCACTTTTACACACTTTGAAGTCATCAAATTGGACAGCAAGATATAATTGCTTCATTATAGAGCAGCAAACTCTTTATTAGGTACTTATCTTCAAAAGCTTGCCTTGTTGTCAGCATCACCAAAGTTAATACAAAATAGTTAATATGCCTAAAATCCTATTAAAACAGACTAAACTATTCTCAGATAATCAGGAGGACTTTATAAGCTTCTTTTGTTTGACTTTTTTTTTTTGGTTTATTAAAAAAAAAAAGCCCAAAACAAAAGAGGGCGAAATTATAAGACACTCAATATTCCCAAAGGCACTAGCTTGATTAAAGGAAGTATTTTAGTGCTATGGTCATCTCAGCACAGTTCATAGGATAACGTAACAAGAATAGTATGCAGTTATAGATATTTTTGCCAGGAAAATATCTTTTGTTACTTTTAAGAGCATATACTGCTGAGGGTTTACTGACAGATGAGACGCTGAAAAAACTTGGCTCCAAAGTTGTCAGTGGGAGCGCAGCTGAAACAGGATTCTACCTATGAAACACTTCATTCAACACCAGGATACAAAAAAATCTGACATTACAACTTTGTTTCCAAAAATCATAGATCCTCATACAAGATATTTTGTGTACTGGGTACAAAACCACATCTTCAGAAAGTGATCACTCACTTGTGCTCAAGAGTGTTTTGATCACTAGACATGATGATGTACTTTTGTCCTTCAGCATGGGAATAAAATTGTGAGATACTTTTATCACAGACAATGAAAGGACATGCACGGAATCAGCTTTTGTAAAAATTAATCCCTGATTTTTGAAGGAATCAAAACTTGAAATTAGATCTTCCAAAAAGTTATTTTCTCCTCAATTGACATCTGCCATTCAAATGCTGAAGGATCCAAAATCTTAAGACTGCTTTGTTTTGTTCCAGAGACACTTTTTGGTCTATTTAATGTGTCAGAATGTTATCATTTTCACATCCTACTTTGTGACTTCTTGCCCTTTTACTCGAAATTTATAAATCCTTCTCAGAATTACAGATATCCTTTGCTCGGAACAAATGATCAAAATGAACTTCAATATAAAACCACAGATTGCTGATTCAGATTAAAACCCATTGGAAATGCCATGTTTTGCAAGAAAAGACTTCTACTACTGCAAACCTCTTCCAAAGCCCCCCACAAAATCCAAGAAAAGAAATGCAAATATTTCAAAGAAAACACAAATATGTTATCTATTCATTCTTTCTGAATATGTTCCAAAACCAATATATCCACAAAAGATAATAAAAATCCTGAAAATGGAAAGATACACAAAGAAAAGATTCCAAAGGAAAAAAGAAATAATTCAGTTAGCTGGACTTCCCACTCCACTTTGCAGAAAGTGACAGGAACAAGCATAATCTCTGTTCAGTTGCGCTCATATCTCCAAGTTCCTTCATGTTCTCAACGGCCTTCCTGGATCTTTATCAAAGTGAAATGCAATACTATTGCCTTTCAATCTGTTGTCCAAGACAGATCAGTCCTATATTACAACACTGGAAAATATAGACAATGAGGATCAGGAATATATACACATAAAATATTTATTATAATCACATGTATTATGAATTTATATATTCCTTACTCTCCCCGTCTATGTATTTTTTTAATATATGCATTTTAAAAATAGAAGAATAAAATAAGATCTGAGACAGAAACCACTACAGAAGTAAATAGGGAAGATAAGCATTTTCATTTAAGGAACCTAAGATCCCATTCTCACACTCTACAGTTTTAAAGCAATTATGCACAAGGTTTGCATAAACACTTCAAAATCATCAAAAGGTGTTTTATCAAAACAGCACTTAAGTTTCACGTATGTTTCAACACAAATTAGCACTCAGAATTAAATAGCAAGTTGATAAAACAAAAAAAAAAACCAAACCCAAAACCCAACAAAAAACCAACAAAACCCAACAACTTAAAAAAAGGATGTCAGCTGTCATTTTAAACACTAACCAGACATACAGAGAATGGACGTAAAGGAAGGCAGACTGGGCCAAAGTGATAGATAGCTTCTTTCCACATCTTTTTGTAATTTAATTATCTTATTAATTCTCTTACTGTCCTAGACTCTTAGCTACTCATGATGAATTTTATCACCACAAGAAAGCTTGAATAATAATTGCTATAGCACTAATGTTATTGGAACTGTGATGACACAGGGATATTGCAGAGTAAGGACAACAATAGCACACTGAATACTAGGGACAATAAAAAGACATGCGGATGTAGTTGGGCTTCCTGCAGACACATTTGCAAACAATACCTCTATGGTAAAAATATGCTCTTAATTTCTAGCCATAAAAAGCTAAACTAGAGCAATGAATTAATTACTTGGGACCATACAGATGCTCAATATCAAGCCAGACCCTGACACTCAAGGGCAGATCCTGCAATAATACTGATGTCCTGATAGTCAGCATATTCTCGACACAAAAACATGCTTATGCGTGCAACGTGAATGCTTCCACAAGTATTGAGAATTGATACCTTTGGTGAAGTGCCTGGGCATACCAACTGTTATCAGCACTAGCAGTAATTTGAATACAGGAAAGTACTGATAGGAATGCCAAATGGAGGGACTTCAGTTCTCTTAGAAGGTCAAGTGGAGAGGAGTTGGGAGCATGAATAGAGATCCAACTGACCCAACTCCAGGAAGGAAAGAGGTTGGATTTCCCTCCTAAGCAAATGAAGACTTCTCTGAATGTCACCTTTTTCAAGACATTGGGCTTTGAATGCAACAACTTCACAGGCCACAAGTTTTAAGGGAGTGGGCAAATCCAACAGAATTGATGGGCTAAAGCATCACACAAAGCTAACGGGTTCAGTAAGATACTGCCCACCTCTGTTTAGATGGTGAGCAGGACAGACGGCAGTTAAGAGTCTGCACATATTTATGAAAGGCTTCAGACAGCTTGCCAAATTTCAGATGCTACTCTTAACACTCAAATCCTTCCACTCAGTTTTTTACCTTTGCTTTTTGGTTGAAAAAATAATGCAAATCCATGTAACAGTTCAGCCATTTTTCAACAGCATAGCACTTTGATTATGCTTGCTAGGCTACTATTTCAGATACATAAACAGATAAATAGCACCACATTTCAAGCAAAGCACTTACCACTATTTTAATACTGCTTTGACAAGGTTTAAATACACTTCAGATAAGTGACAAAAACTACAAATTGCACACAATTACATAAAATGGCTGTCTTTTGACACAATTAAGTGATAGTACGTGGAGGATTCTATATGCAAAAGCCATCCATTTCCTAAAGAGAAGCAAGAACTTGAGGGAAGGCATTTGTTATTAGAAGACAAGACAAGTCTAGCCGGAGTAAGTCTAACAGCGAGTGACTCATGGTTGCCAGTCAGTAGGTACGGAAATTACTCGTTCATGAACTGTTCAAACGTCTCTAACTTCAACAGCCAGGGGCAATACAAAGATGTGCAAAAAATAAAAAAAACAATAAAAAATCCAGCTGCAAATATAACATTTTTTCTGAAATAAGGAAGAAAAAAAAAAATCCAATGATTTCTTTCACTTCAGATGTACATGATAAACTGGAAAGCAACCGTTTAACCTGTAATGCTAACTCCAGTTTAAGTAGCTTAGCAAGGACTAGTTTGGACTTTTTTAAAAAAAAAAATACATGTATGCATTTTGTATGGGTTTAAATACATACACACATATATGAAACGCACGATGGTAGAATCTTTGGGTGTCTTTGGTTTTGTTAGGGTTCTACTATGTTTCAAACAAGTTCCTTTGATAATGCATTCTCCAGTGAGAACTAAAAAAAGACACAGTAACTTCCAGTTGTTCCATTTCAAAGGCACATTGCAGACATGAAAATTATAGTTACTCTCACCATGATCAGAACTCAAACATAGACAAGAAAACCAAAAGGAGCACTGGCATAGCATTATGCCATAATGTCATTGGTTTAGTTGCTTTATCACAGAGTAAACAGACATTAAAAGTAGCTTCTTCTGATCTCTAGTAGTGCTACCACTTTTCATTTTACAGTGCCAAGCACATTCCCGTAGCCTGCCAGGTATTTCATGATTAAAACAACCCAATCTCTCTTCCCATGTAGAAAAACAATGATATGGAAGAACAAGACCTAGAACTCCTTTATATACTTTCTCCTGAGGTTCTCAGACTTTAACTAATTTCCTACCTCATCGGTACCATTACTAAATCTGTAATATTGCATTAATTCACAAAGGAGAAAGGCACTTGTCTTTCTTTGGCTGTCCAACAAGCTTTTTGTATCCTAAACTGCTGATTGTAATTATGGCTCTTTTCCAGGATTTCCCTAGAGGGTGGTATTTTAAGTTTTTGTGATCTTCAACTTAAGTATGTGTGTTAAAAAGTAACATACATAGATATGTACCAGCCCAAAGCTGACCTTTTCCAATGGAGAATCTAGAAAGATGCAGTGTCTTACCTGGTGGTTACCTCATTCACTGCAGTCCATGGCTGGCAAGACTGAAAGCATACACTTCATCTGATTTCTGAAGTCCATTTCATCTCTCAGAACTGTCCTCAAAATATCCCTAATAAAAACATCCCCCTGCAAGATAACTCCTCAGAACAGCATCTGCTATTAGAAGCAAAAGCACAGCTCTCACTGCATCACTCATTCTCAAACCTCTTTCACAAAAAGCGTGCAGCCTGCAAACCAGGCACAACAATACTGAAGTTTCTCATGTGCAGCCCTCCAGAAAAGGAAAGAAAAGAAATTTGTAAAGGTTGTGATTCTTATTTCCACTATAAGAAACACGTTGGAGTGCCAGCAAAAAGGGACAAGATTAGAGTCCATAAGCAAGTCTGAACTGTCTTGGTATGTTCTTGGGAACGTGCGCAGTTCCATGTTAGTCAAAATTCTGACTTGACCAATTTCACAGAAAAGGCAACAGCAGCAGCCACAACGCTTCTTCCCCCAAAGTTATAAATAAATATAAAATTGCAAACAAGAACTTAATAAATAAATAAATTTCATATGATTGCTCTGCATCACACTTTTCAATGGGAACTACAAGCGTAGTATGGGAGTAGTTTAAACTTTATTCCTAAAGTATCTAGAAAGACTGGGGAATGGCAAGGGGGAACTAAATGAAAAAGTGTGATAGAACCAGAAAAGCAAAATAGAAGAATGTTTCACCAGCTGGAGACAGACTACAGAAGCATCATTAGAACTCTTATTTCAAGAAACATGGTACACAAGAAACAGAGTTTCAAAGAATGTCTTAGGCTACTCATCAGGAGAAAAAAAAAAAAAAAACCAAAAAAAAAACCCAAAAAAACCCCAACTGGGCAACAGAGCTATATGTAAAAGAAATGCTACTAAATTATTTGCATAGCTGTGTGCAGCCAGAACTGCCAACAGTCACAAATTACTCTCAAGTATAGATAATATACTAAGGAACCACGTGTGCTATATTCTGAGGGACAATTTAGGAAGTTTTCTGAGGGATTTTCCAAACACATGCAACTGGCAGGCCTACTGATGGGAGATTTTTTTTTCCCCCTAAATGAAGGAAACATAAGATGTCTGTTATTTCAACATCCCCCCAAAACAGAAACTCTTCTATTTCTAGAGAGCATAAGATTTAATCATTGGGAAGTTAAATCATTTAACTTTAAGGGAACAGTGCTTTTTAAGTACTTGCACAATGCTTAGTAGGGATACCACCCCAGCAAGGGTCACAGGTGCTAGGAAACTACCTTAAAAAAAAATGGCAATCAATGAATCATCAATTTAATTTTATTCCCTGGGCTTAGGAAAACAACCATGACCTTTGAAGTTATTAACATATTTTCCAACAACAAAATTAAATTAAAAAGTATTAAGAATTTCTTTCCAATGACAGACTTCTATATGCTGAACTCAAGGTGCTGAATTAAGAGACAGGAGCTGTAAATTTATCACTTAGCAGAAGAAATCCTCACACAGCACAGTTAACCAGTGTTTCAACAGGCTCTGAAGCAATAATCTAAAACAATTAGTAAAGCTGTTCAATTCTTACTTCCCCTGTTATAGTATATTATGTTACTCAGACATGGGCTACTTTTAAAATCCAGTATGTAAGTACCACTAAACAGCTAGAAAGTAGCACTGTGACTTCACTTCCACTCTACCAAAAAGGGATCCCACCCCATCTGCTATCCTCACCTTCTCAGACCAACCCTACAAACTCTTCCTTGAGTGAGGCTCTGTCTTCTCTCAGTTCTCTGCCCAACCTTGAAATGCCTCTCATACTTGCTACTGTAGAATAAAATTAATTAAACAGAAGAACCAGAACACATACAAACTTCCCTCTTCACTTCCTTCCCCCCATCAATGCATTATGAAATGTTGGGGATGGAAGATACAGATGGATTAGTTCCATCTGGATCAGTTCTTTGATCCAACTCACCACAAACACTAATGGCAATGCAGGAGATGGCATGGTACGTGTTTAACGCTAGGTCAGTTTAAACCAAAGGCAGAGCTGCACCCACCAGGTTTCCAGAAACCAAAGAGGACAGTCAGACATCACTGCTGTTCCAGGAATGGCAGTGCAAAGCTCAACATTGGCCTTTCACATGCTATATTCCATATGAGGGCTGCGTATTCCTAGAGCTAATGGGTAAGTAGCTACACCAGGCTTAAACAAAAACAACTAAGTGCTCACTGGAAACTAGGGACAGCTTAATCTGGTGCAAATGACAATTTAGTTGCTCTTACATATAAACTTTAAAATAATATGAAATATTAATAGCTGTATGTAAAAATCTCATCAGAAAAGTAGTTGAAAGTGGATTCTGACTGGGCTCTGCTGGTGGTCTCACCACCCAAACTACTTGTAAAGAGCTTAAGAAGTCCAACAGCTGCAGAGAAGTTACAATGAAAACTGATTGTCTTCATTTTTTTTTTTTTTTTTAATTAGGGAGTTACCTTTCACTGGATGAAGAAACCCGGAGGTTTACAAATACCTTTTTTAATTATATTAGGATCATAATAATCTCATCGCAGAGAAAGAAAGCAACATTAGCATTTGTGATGGTCATTTGCTTCTATCTCCTGTACTTCTCAACTTAAAAAAATTTCCAGGGTGACAGAGTTCTACCTATATAAAGTCTCACAGGAAGAAGGAAGTTTCCATTCTTTTTCTGCTCAGCAACACACTCCAGTTTCATGTTATAGGCAAGACATTTTAAGATGCTGGACTGAAATTACCCCCTGCCCACTCCAAGTTGTTCAGTAGAGAACCAGGAGTCGTTCATATGTGAAGAAATTGGATAAACCCCTTTCCATTAGAAAGTATGGCTGAATATTATTAGAACTGCTGATAAGACTGCAGAATTACTTTATTTGCTATCAAATCTAAAGTCGCTGTTTTCCTAGCCGGCACCTAATTCTTAAAATTACTTTCCAAGGTGACAGTTTATCGTAGGATGTATCAGCACAAACACACGGCATAGTTCAAAACCCAAGCAATATGCTGAGTGATTTCTAACAAAGTGCTCACTGAAAGACCAAAACAACTACCTGGTTGTTATCACCAAATCACAGTTTCCCTGCCTCTTCACACACAGCCACACACACTCCCATACCTCATTCTATTGGGGGCAGGGATAAAGATGGGAATTCAAACACATCAGGCCAACTAAATGCATTGAAGCAGAAAAAAGCCAAACCAAACCAAACCATTCTCCATATTATAGCTCAGTGGAAATATCAACCACAATAGTAAAAATTTACTGTAATGAAACCTTAACATTTGCTAGTCAGAAAAAACACACCAAACACATAAAAAGGGAGACAATTTAGACTGCTGGAAGCTTTTTAACTAAGCACACTCTCACAGTAAAAAACCAAAACCCTAGTTCAAAGCTGTTGCAAAAGCTTTTTCCCCTCCTTATACAGGTTTTAGATGATCACTAGTAAGCCACTCACAAAACAAATATTTCCATCATACTTTTTATAAATTTTACAATAGTTTTCCCTTCTCCTTACAAATAAAATTAGAAGAACATAGTAATTAGCTTCTTGTCCCAAAGCAGTGTGAGCTGTGCATTTTAATCCTCTGTGTAACTTAATCACGTCCATTGCATGCATATTGAGGAGGAAGTTTTAACAGCAAAATTCTTTATTCTCACACGCATTATGTTAACCTTTTCATTCCAGGAGGTAGATTTCCCTAAAGTAACATACACTGTCAGTGACAGAGGCACTGAAGCCACAGGTACCAATCAGTTTAAAGCAGGATGCAAAATTCCACTGAGCCTTGAGCACTGTGTTAACACCTGCTTGAATTATCTCCCAATTTCATTAATTTTCTTCTTCAAATTTTTGTTTACAGTTATTGAGACATTGCAAAAATTATGCCTCAATTATAATCGGTACCAACTTTCAGCTGAAAAACATGCTGAGCAACAGCATCCTGTAACTCAAGCAGTCAGCCACTGCCATTCCCAGGGTCCTAATCTCTAATATCCAGTTCAGAGAGAGAAAAGTGGAGAAGAAATGCCGAGAAGTAAAATCCCAATGGTATTCACACAGCAAAACATAAAGTTATGCTGACTCTGGCCCTGCCAGAAGCTCATTGTAAAAGCTCCCACATCGCTCAAAGTCCACTTCCAGTTTTTAACACCAGTATAAACATAACATGTGTTTTTCTTCCTATAAACTTGAAGTGTTCATAGTCTAAATATCTTAGTAAAACAAATCAGCAACGTTTGTTAACCACCCCTTGCACTTAGATACACCAGCAGTCTCAGTGCTGTACTTTCACAGCTCCTTGGCACCAGAAACTAGGTTCAGAATGCTATTGTTTTACATCCCCAAGACCTTTAATTAAGTACTGTAAAACCTCTAAAAGTCCTGCAGCCTTACATACAACAGACAAAGTAGTAAAACTTTACTTACCAGGCAGGTATTACCCTAGAAAGGTCTTTTTGAGGCAGAAGAAGCGAAAGAAATCTTAGACAGGAGTTTTCAAGTTCATCATTATACTGTTTAACTACAGTGACAGTCTATGAGACCTTGAACTACACTCAGTAAACTGAAGAAAATAACATCTAATGTTCAATGAGAGTAAACAAATTACCCATTTGCCTTTACCTAGGTTTTTTTTTGTTGTCTGATTTTTACACTGCTCTTTCCTTTACAATATCAAGTGTTAGGGAAAGTATTTTAAGTCGAAATTGAACGGGAAGAAGATAGTAATTCGTTGCAGCAGTGGGCAGCAGAACTGGACTCGCTTTCGGCACTGCTACTGCTTCCCCCTTCCCAGGTGCCTGTCAGAAGGCAGGGGCAGGCCAGCCAGCATCCCCATAGCTTTCAGCACCCGTGTTTTTTTGTTGTTTTTTTTTTTAAGAAAACCCATTTAAACACGCTACAGAAACATTTACCTTTCCAACACCGACCTCTCCTAGGTCTCACGATCCCGCAAAACACACGTACAAACGAAGTCAAAGGCCAAGGCTGCCGCCTGTGCCGCTGGCAGCCCCTTCCGCTGTCCCCACGCAGATCGATCGGGTCCGTGCCGGTTCGGGGCATGTAAACACAAGGAGCCGCCGGGCAGCAGCAGCCGGCGGGCTCAGCCGCGCTGCCCATCCTCCGCCGGTCCGGCTGCCCGCGCTGCCGCCTCCCCCGCGCCCTGCCCCTGCCCGCCGCTCACCCAGCGCCCCCGGCCCGGCCCGTTCGGCCCCAGGCCCCCGGCCGCGCCCCGTCGCCGCTTACCCAGCTTGCCGCGGGACTCCTCCAGCTTCTGGATCTGGTTCTCCAGGAAAAGCACGGCCACCCCGAAGACCAGCACCGCCAGCAGCTGCAACTTGGGCGGCAGCATAATCCTGAGCAGCCCCATGAGCAGCAGCAGCAGCGCCGCCCGCCCGGGATCACGACATAACGCGGGGCCCGGCCGCGGAGGCCGGCGGGAGCCGCCGCTGCCGCCGCCGCTACCGCCGCAGGGACGGCGCGAGCGAGGGGAGGGGAGGGGAGGGGAGGCGAGGGGCGCGCGGCTGGGGGCGCGCGACAGGGCCCGCCGCCGGCCGCTCTCACATCGCCCCGCAGACCGCCCCGCCGCCCCTCGCCAGCCGCCGCGCCACGGCCCCCAGCGCGCGCCCCCCCCCCCCCTGCGTGCGCTGCTCAGCAACCGCACGCCCAACCGCGCGCCCACCCCCCCGCCACTGCCGCGGCCGCTGATTCCCGGTGGCGGGACCCGCCCCCGCGCCCTCCGCCATTGGGCGGTGCTACCGTCACCCCGCCCCTCCCGCAATCGGATTGGCCCGGCTTAGGCGACGCCCCGCCCACAGAGCGTAGGCTCCTCCTCCTCCCCCCTCAGCTCTGAGTTGCCGGACCGAGGCGATGTCCCGCCTACACGCGGCCCTTCGTGATTGGGAGACCCTTCTTGAAGTCCCGCCCGCCAATCTTCATTGGACACAGGCACCGCGGCGCTTGGGAAAGGGGCTTTAGCATTGATCAGACGGGCTGTCAATCGCCGGTCCTGTGGTTCCGTATGCCGGTTGTCATGAGCTTTCCGGAAAGGGCCTTTTTCAGGGTACTCATATTAATGCCTGACTAAGGCTGGGAGACGTTATCTCCTCTATCTTCGCTGTGAAGCACTACTCTGATCGGTCTAAAATAGCCCTGTTCTAGGTTTCCCTCAGAGGTTCTTGGTTAGCTGCTTCTGCTTGTGGTGCCGGGGGTTAGGAGCACATCGGCGCCCTCCCGCATCAGGCAGTGAGTCGGGCACCCGCCGCGGGTGGCGGTCCTTCAGCGACTCCCGGCGACGTTGGCAGGAGCGTTCCGGCACCAAGATGGCGGTGGCGGCCGAGCTAACGGCCCTGGGGCGTTGCTGGTTCTGGTTACTAGTGGGGCTGCAGGCGGTGAGAGCCCGTTGCGGTTTATTCGCGCTCGGGGCTGAGTGTAGCTGCGACCTCCCGAGAGAAAAGGAGTAAAGGGGTGGGGCAAGAGTAGGACGTGTCCCGTAGCGAGAGACTTGGGCAGCGGGCCTTGCTCTGCCCATCCCGTCCCTCTCCTGTCGCTATGGCCGCCGCTTTTGCTCTCTCTGTCGGTGGCTATTCTTTGCTTCCGTCCTCTGCTCTCCTGCCGTCGCTGCCTCTGCTCTTTCAGGCTGCGAGAGCAGCGTTTTGAAGCCTAAAGGCCCATCCGCCTTCTGTCTCTCCTCGGCCCCGGCTGGCCCCGTCAGCTCGGGGAACGTAACCATTTGGTTCCTCGCCCATTTTTAACGGAATCTGTGTGTTGTTATAAAGCTTATGACCCGGGTTACCCTTAGTAGCAAAGAACGGGTTTGGAAAGTGAAACTAGGAGGCTTTTGATGGTGTGCTTAAGTTAGTCCTGTGAAGGCTGCCCCTCGAGGTTTTCCAGACTTTATTTTAGTGTACTTGGTGCCCTGGGAAACTGTCTCCTTTCACTCTTCTTATTTAATTTTACTTCCTCTGCCCCCAGCATGCAGGTGGAAGGTAAAGGTTTTAAGCTAAGGTGTGAGAAGTCATTGTCTAGGGAAGCGGGAATGTGAAAACAGAAAATTAATATAAGTGTTTAGCAGCCAAAACAATTTCACCAACTCATTAAAAACTGAACTGGTGCTATATGTAGAAGCCATATAATTGTGTTGCCTGTTTTAATGTATTGCTAGTAAATCAAGAGTTGCAGGTTTTTATCTACACTTCCCCTCTTAGTATGCACTTTTCTTGTGACATTAATGCAAATGTGAAATTAAAATCCTACTTTTATGTCTTCTTGGGCAGTTTTGGCCATTTCAGCACTCCCTGGTTGTTCTTTTCCAAAGCTTAGCTGTTATACTTATTTTTCAAGTGTGTTTTCAGTGATAGAAATTTACTGAAATTGTTTTGAAAGAGAAGGCTTTAGAGATCTGTAGCCATGTGTGTTTCAACTAACTTATTATGTTTGGGTTTTGATTTGTTTTTTTTTTTAATTTGGAGCTAGGAATAGGAAAACAGTAAAGTTGTATATAAAAGAAAATTTGGGCAGGTCTGATACCTTGAAGTATTCATATTATGAGTGTTTAGAATTCACTGTTAGTTTAAGACCATTCCTCAAAATAAGATGTTTCGCACTAATTTTTGCAATCCATTAAGCATTACTGTAAAACAGTCACAAGAGACATAGTTGTTTTTCCTAATCATTAAAGCATTTAAAATATTCCTTTTTCAAATGACTAATTTAATATTGATTTTCAGATAAGTGTATATGGAGCACAGCTGTCATCAGAAGCTTGCAGAGAGCTGGGCTTCTCCAGTAACTTGCTGTGTAGTTCTTGCAACCTTCTTGGACAGTTCAGTCTGAATCAGTTGGACCCATTTTGCAGGCAGTGCTGCCAAGAAGAAGCTCAATTGGAAACCAGAAAGGTGAGTTTTGGACCAAGTCCTTTGTGGAATGCTTGCAGGGATATATCAGTACAATGATGAGATTTGATATCAGACTTGTTCTTTGCTAGGTGTATGAGTCTTATAAAGGAAAGTTTGTCTCTGGAAAATGCTCCAGTTTTTATACATATATGTGTACATATCTATACATATCCACTCGAGAGCTGAAAAGTTTCAGAATAAAATCTAATGAAATGTATTTAATGGGAATGGAAAAAGAGGAGAGGGTCTCCAGCTGTGCTGTGCTTGTGTACCACAACTAGTAACCATTGTGGTGGCGGCAGCAAGGCTCCCTGTCCTCACTTGAGGAGCAGATGCTTTTATTTGTTCAGGTAATATTCATACAGTTTTGCATCAGTGTGCATAAGACACAGCAAAGGAACTTATGGAGCAGGATAATTCATGTTGTCATTTGTTCGGATAATAAGCTAGAGGAGTTACGCTGCATTGCTGTCAGTGTGGCTTCTGAGGAAAAAAAATTCTCTCTTTATCAATTTATCAGTGACATACTTGAGGATGTAACTTAGTTTGTGTTGTAAACACCGCATTAATAAATCAAATCAAAGAGTATTTAAATCAATGGATATTTTTCTGATTATCCTGAATCAGACCTGGATTTCACCACGTGGATAATCACAGGTCTTCTGTAAGACTATAATCAAATGCCATTTTGTGGTCAGGGCTTCGCGTTGTAAGTATTTTTTAGTGTCAGAACTGTTTTTCTGCTTTAGTCATGATGAATGTAGTAGAACAAAAAGCATAAGCCTGGGCAGGGTCTCAAGGTTGTTTGAGAGATCCCTTCACAGTGAACCAGCTTGGTTGCATATTCATAGGAACCAAGAGATTATATATGATAGGTTGGGGTTTTTAACCTATTTGTGTTGGCTTACCCAGTTGCATTTTCTGCTTGTGCTTTGTAGTAAATGTCAACAGTTTGCAGCTATAGCACAATTCAGTATACAGATGGATTATTATTTTATCTTCTGTGATATTTTTTAACAAGTTTAATACAAATTGTTCTTCAGATTTGGAGCTAGAGTGTTAAGTATCAGCTTGAATTATAGGAGTGATCATGGTACTATTGTCATGGTCTTTTTTATGGCCAGGTTTGAACGCAACCTTTCTGTATTGTGTGTGTGTGACTAGAACTAATTCACTATTCTAACATTATGGTTATATAGTTGAGTGCTAAATTACAGCAACATCTCTAATAGTTTTTTGAATGCTTGTTTCAGAAGGTGTAAATTTTTTATACCATTATCAATGTTTGGAATTGTGTATTTTTGATTTACTGATTTATTTGGCATTTTAAAGTTTTTTGGGGTTGTGTTGTTGTTGTTGTTGGGTTTTTTTGTTAAACTTGTACTGAGTAAATTCCCTTGAAGACTAGACAGTAGCGTTGGGAGAACCAACCGCAAATATTATCTTCACAAATCATTTTCAGAATTGTCACATTTTGGATTGACTTGTGTTTTAACATAGTGCTGGTTATAATCGGTGTCTGTAATTGACCTTAATATTTTACTTGTACATTAAAATTACCAATCTAATTTATAGTAGCTTCTTGCATTTTCATGATATATGTGTAGAATAGAAAAACTGAACACCACCTTTTGCTGATGTTTTTCCCTCTGCTTAGGGTTTTCAGATTTTCATAGACACCTTTCTAAGGTAAATTTGATAGTCAAGAGTGAATGGATGTTAGAAACATTCAAAGCTGTTTTCCTACCCTCTTGTTTGAAGGTTTATCTTAATCTTACTCTACAAACCTGCATCTGGATGCAAGATGTCTGACTTGCTGATGAGCAACCTTCTATTATTGCTGAATTCTTGAGCAGTGGTGCGCTCTGGGTGTTGCTAATGCTGTTACTAAATGCTTGTACAGCCTCAAAGTACAGGAATCTTTTTTTTTCTCTTTGAACCATGGTTCCAGTACATGGCCTAGCTTGTGCATTATGTGAGCGGATATTTGTTCCCATGTTCCATGTTCATGTGACACAGCATGTTGGTAGTCTGTGCTACAGACTTGCAAACTATTAGATTTCCAGGACAGACATCAGGATTTTAAGTTAATTCTTCTTAAAAGTACGTGGCAAGTTTTAGAAATAGAGAAAGCAAGAGTTAGTTTATTGCATGACTTGTGCCCAAGATTTAAATGAGAATTTAAAATTAAAGGTAAGGGGATAGTCTGCATATTTGAGAATCTTTATGCATCATTGCTGTTTTCACAAATGCTCTGTGGAATATGCCCAATCCTAAAGGTACTTTGTGCTGAATAGCATCAGTGGGACTTCAAAGGAGATGTTCGCAGATTTCAAGTCTTTCATATCCTTGAAAGATGTTTATTAATCCTGGTCTTATTATTGGTCCAGTATTCCGTGACTTTACATTGTGGAAAGTAGCTGTGAAGTGCTCCTGTTACCCAGTATTTGTCTTGCTCTTAACTTCTGCTGACACCTGTCCAGTGAAATATTTTAATTAGTTCATATTGGTACTGTGGGTAAAATGAAGAAAAATCTGTATTCACTTTCAGACTAATTCAGAACCTGGCTTAACCAGTATTGCTTTAGACAGCTGCAAGTTTTACGCCTCAGTCTGTCAGCTGCAGAGTGCTGCTGGTGTGTAAAACGTAGGATGAAATGGAGGTGAAGCTAACTGTGCGTGAAATTGTAGTAGCAGGAGAGATTGTCCGTATTTTGCAGTAGCTGAAAATAGCCGCACTCCATCTGCAGCTTCACTTACGCTGCATGATCGTTTGAGACGTAGCTATGAGCATATCCCATTAATCGTATACTATAATCTTAGATTTATCGCAGCAATTTATGCGTGTCAAAATGCAAATTGATTTTAAGAATCAACTCTGTGATGAAACTTGCGACACGTTAAATTTTACAGTGGCACTGTGCAGGATTGCTACAACCCCTATAAATGGAGTTTAAAAATATATTTAAGATGTGTTGAACTTCAGCATTTTAGATTTCCATTGTCGAGTATTTGCCATGTTCTGTCTGGTGGAGTAGATAACATGACATCAGGTGTAAACAGAAGTTGACCAGGAAATTTGAGACATGGAAATGGATGGTTTAGGTAATAAATTGTCATGGGTAACAGCGTACACTTTTTTCTAAATTGTTTAGCATGTTGCTGTAAGATAAGGCAAACAGAATGATACAGAAGTCTGTATGCATACTTTTAAAATTATATAGAGATGGATAATAACTGTTCCACTGTACACTTTTAAGCAAAACCATCTAAAATCCTGAGGATTTTTTTTTATCAACTTCTTGTGTATGTACTCAAGGTTGTCAAAATAGGATAAGCTGTCAAAAAGAAGTTTAATAATTCATTGGAACGTCTGGCCTCTGCATTGTTAAGATAACAAGAAATTTAAGATTATTTTTCACCAAACTTGTACTAGATGTAACAATATAAAGTATTTTGGATTCTTGTGCAGTGAGGGGTTTGCGACTTGATATCCTTCCCACACAAGTAAATACAGAAGTTTCCTTTTGACATGAAACTGTTATGAAATACTAATATGAAATAAATGTTTGCAGCTTAAACTCTGGCTATTTTTCAGAAAAATCTTAAAGCCCATCATATAGTTACTTTCTGTTCAACTCCCCATTCTATGTCCTACCTGAACCTAGAATGATTTTCAGTATTTATGACAGCTGTTTGAAAGTCAGTGCAAGTCTGTGGACATAACCCCATTAGCTGTAGGCAGACAGAATGGATGAGTGTTTAGTAACTTTTCATATGTAATGTGTTTTCTCAACATTTTGAAAAATGATGAAAACTGAGAACCAACTGGGGAAAAAATCCTAAGAATGCATACTGAGACAGTTTGGAAAATGGGGAGAAAAGTCAACCTATAGCAGAGGAACCTTTCCTAGAGTTTTATTATGGACTTCCACTGGACAGTTGGGTATGCATGTCTTCACTGCAGTTAGATAGATCAAAACATGTGGCAGCTAGGCATGTTGCAGACCTTTTACCTAGTTGTTGCATTGTACCTGGTGCTCTACTTAACAAGGTACTTGGACATTTCTGCAGGAAGATCATACCGTGTTTTCTTTGTATCAGGCTGAGATTCTTTGCCTTTCAAGTCCGTGGTACTCGAAATTGTGGAAAGCCATTTTAAGACATGAATATTTCAGCCTGTTTTAACACTGCAAACACACAGGACTTCTAGTCTGTTCAAAGTGAAGGCTGGGCTCTGATCCCTTCAAAAGAGTGCATTCTGTCTGTTTAGCCCATGTAATAAATAGCTGCTGATGTTCAGCTCGGTCTTTTCTGAAGGAAAGATGGCTGTTAATTTCACTGAAAGGTGAAAAATATGCCTGTACAAATTCAGTTTTCTGTAGGTCTGCCTTACCTGTCACTCACAACAAAATTGTCACTCAGGCCTTTAAACATTACAGGGTAGGAGATGAGTGTGTATGCAGAAACTATTCCTCAGAATGGGTTCTTTTCATCCTAATGGATAATACTTATATTCCCCTTATGATGTAGATTGACCATAACTTAAAACCAGTTCTTTAGGTGGAGTCCGTGTTAGCCCCCTCCTGGAGATGAAATAAATATTTAGTGTAATATTAGTAATAAGCATGCCCACTGTAATTGTGATTGTGTACTACTTGCAATTAAAAAAAAAAATCAAATTGAAATCTCTCTTACAACTCCACAAGTGCTGCTATAAATTGCAAGTAGGAATAAGGTGACATTCTTGTTCAGACTTACTTTTTAAAACTCAGAATAGTTTACAAAACTCACAGTAATTACTGAAATTAGAATAACTTGAAATGCTTTTAATGCTTTAGGCTACTCTTCTGTGACCCAATTTAGTTTCATTTTTCAGGGGTTTTTTTCTTTTCCTTTCACTAATTAAAGTGCTACACTCAAAAATTACTGTTGGCTGCCTGCTTGTTCTGCCAGAGGCTCTTTATATGAATAGTTCCAATGAATCAGTCTCTTCTCTTGGTTTTGAACTTGATGGGTAGAAATAGAGAACTACTTAGAATTCTTTGACGTGTCAGTGGTGTAATGTGTCATATCACTACTTGGATAAATGAATTAGAATGGTAGTTCAGTTGTAGCTTTTTCTCAAAATTCCCAGCTTTTTCTGTCTTCTGATGTGTTCTATAAAATCCTGTGTCTGCTTTGTAAATATCAAATTGTGCTTTTACATAACTGTACTCCTTATTTCTAACATGCGACATAAAAATGGTTCATGTTTGTTTTTACCAAGTGTGACTTTTAAAATAGCATAATTCAGGGAGAGCATCTTTTATTTAACACTCAAGCAAGTAACCAGAACTCTGTAATTAAGGTTACTACGTCAAATGATCCCCCTTCAAAGTTTGGTTTTAACTGGAAGTGTCCCAGAGGACTATTTTTATGGAGAATAGCGATAGGGAAGCTGGGGAATTGAGATCATTATGTTCTCTCTAGTTGAGAAAGTCTCTTGCCCGAGTACTGTCACTTCAGAGTATTATGAACAGCCATTCCTTGTACTAAAAATGTGCTGAAGTGGATGTCCTTCTCAAGAACTTTACTGTGTACACTCTTTCTTTTCCTTCTGTACATGATGTTATCAGCAATGAAAATTAATGTTGACAAACATTAGAGTCCTAGATAAGGAAGGTGTAGCTAGCTAGTCAATGCCTAAGACAGAAATGTACCATCTTTTGTTTGGATCAGATTCACCAAAGGTTCATCTCTGTCAGATAAACAGAGATGAAATACGTTATCTGTCTGTAGCAGGGCACACCTTACCTATGGAAGAGCTCATTCTGGTCTTATCAGTGAACAAAATAAAAAAAGGTTAGGGAAATTATAAATGTGAATTTGCCAAATGTGAGTTAAAGTTGTTGATGTGCTTCTGAGCTGGCGAATGGAATGTGTTTGGCAAATTAAGTCTGACCTCCTTCATTTGGGTGCAATTCTGGATAACATACTGATGTTTGACTCTACGTTTATTGAAAAAACTTCACAGTGTACAAAATCTCAAAATTACTTAAACCTGCAAAGTCATATAAATAGTTGATGAGTTCTGTTCTTAATGTTTTCTTGCATCTGTTCTTTTTTAATAAAAGCACATATTTTAGAGAATAAAAGAGGTTTTCAGGGATTCTGCTTCTAGAGGTAGGTAGATGGTTAGATAGCAAAGTAAATTGGACAGTATATTCCAAAACCAGATCTCAAAACTGTTGACTTTGTCTCTACTTTTTAGCTTACATAATTCTGCTCACTAGGTCCCAGGGAGAGACTGTACATAGGGCCCTTTTTCCAAGTGCCACTCTCTGTTCTGTTCTGCCTCTGCCCCACTCAAATAAATTGAGCATTCACACCAGCTAATCCATGCTGCAGCTCCAGAGTTGATGGTTGCTCAACTTCTACATCTTCTCTCACCCTTGTGCCAGATCTCCTGCTCACATGACCTTACACCAAACCATTTCAGAGAGCAAAGTTAACAAACAACGGTCTGCGAGGAGGGGAGGTTTTGTAGGTTTTTAGTGGTTGTTGGATTTAAAGAGCAAAAATGTTTGTGTAATACTGCAAGGAGGAGATTGTTTCACACCTTAAATAAAACACTTTGATGGGTGACACAACTATGTTACATACCTACTAAATAAAAAAGTTGAGGCTCCTACTCAAAGCAGAACTCAAAACTTCCGAAGATCTCCAAGGATACGGATTCTGCAAACTTTCTTAGGAAATTATTTCACTGCTTAAATACCCTTATTGTGACACTCTTTTTTTTCAGCCTTATATTCAGTTGGAATTTCCTTCCCTGCAAATAAATGAGAGCTTAGATTCTGCTTTGGCTTTGTTCAGAGGAATTTGCCTGTAATACATAGCACTAATCATAGGAGTAGCACCAATTCAGATAAGTGGTGTTTGACTGTTTGACTCTTTGTTTCCAAACTCTTATTTAGAGTTAGGCATCTCCCTTCACAAAATAATGAGCTGTGAATAGGAGCAGTTTCTGTGTGGCTAAATTTACTGATGACATCAGTTCTGAATGATGTGCATGTGTAGCAATGACTTTTTTGGCTTTCTGCATTACAGAACAGTAATTCATAATATTCCCAGCAGTGAGGCTTTCTGACTGCTCACTGTTAACCCACAGATTCTTGCTCATTTTCTGTCTCCAGGGAAGGCTCAAGTGATTTTGATAACTTCTGTCCATACAAATACCTTGCATTCTATCCACCATAAGAGAAAATACTTTTCTAGTTTGTCAGTTTATATTCCTTTATTTTAACTAATCTGGTTTCCTAGTAAAAGTAACAAATTAATTGATAGAAGAGTTTAGGAAATAGCGAAGGAAACTTGCAACAAAACCTCTTTTCTTTGTGACTTAATTTCTCAGAAGAACAAATAATCAATTGCTAACTTTTTGTGCTTCCCAGTGGGTGGAACACACTAAAAAATAAGTTGCATACCTTTCAGAGAAAAAAAAGGCCTGCACTTCATTTTCAAACAATACCGGTTTACACATACCAAGCAACTTTGGCCAGTAACATCTATATTCTTCCTGACTTTTAAGCAAAAACAATAGTATGAGTTGATAGGGGATGAGAAAGTTTCTTTGGCAGACCTGCTTATGTAGTAATATGAAATCAAAATTACTGTGAATTTCATAAAGCCAAGCATTGTTTGCATTGGAAAGAGATTAGTTGTTGGTAATTATTTAGTTAAAGATTATCATGTACCTGATGCAAGTGAAAATTCCCAAGTTTTAGCAGTAGTTGTAAGTTGTGTTTTACTACTTGTTTTCAGAACTTTATTTTTAAAACGGTTTGATATTAGGAGAGGATAATATGCAGATAATCCATAAATCCAGATACCATAAGATAGCCACTATTGGGTGGCTTTATCTTAACAGCCTGTTTCATTGCATCTTTGAAAATACAATAGTACTAGAATTTTTTTCATCTGATTGCAGAATACTCTATAAATCCAGTAGAAGTGACTTTGTAACCTCTGCAGGCTCAGACTTTGTCAGTAGTTAGAAGAAACCAGTGTGCAAAGCACAGGTGCTAGAGAAGTAAAATTCAGGATAATTTGAAGTATTTTACAAAACTGTTTTTGTCTCTTTTGATCTAAAAGCATTTTATTGTGATTGAGGAGCAATCTCTATTAAGTACTGCTTTTTAAAGTTTGGTTTGCTCTGAATTCCTGTTTGGTTGTAAACATTAACAGTTATATAGCAGCTTCATAGCAGGAATGTAATTCTTCTGGAGTTTTCACCATGAGTAATTGTGATAGCAGTACCGTATCTGTAAATAAAGCTGGAATTTTGACTCATGGAAATTACTTCAGTTCCCTTCCGAGTAATGGGTTAAATGTTTTCTTTCACCTGAATTAAGGTTCTTTGTTTTTAATTGCTGGAACAACTATTTTTTTATGATACATATTTTTCTCTAACACTGTTCTCATGTAAGTGGTGGCTTGTTCTCTTATAATTGCCACTTTCTTTCATCATTAAAACAGACATGACTGATATTTTGGTTTTTATCCTCTCAGTTGTGAAGAGCCATCTTCACTACATCAGCATGAACTATTACAAGATATCAGGTGCTTACAAAATCTTTTTAATTAAATTTGAAGTTGATGCTTTGTAAAAAAATGAGGGAAAAGTTCAGATTATGTCACAATAGCCTTAGAAATCATACTATTAGAATGTTTTTTGAAAAAGCCAAGTTATTTTTATAGACGTAGACATGAATCAGCCTGGAAATCATAACAGCACTTGTTTTGGATGTTAAAATGGACACTAGTAATAGAGAGTCTCTATTTCATTGCTTTTGGTACTAAACTCACTTTCATGAGCACTAAAACAAGTGAAGCATTATCTTAATGAACTCACTTAGGAGTTAAGCATTGTGTGATGAACTGACTCGTCATGTTTATATGTCTCCACACTGAGGGATACATGGCATTTAAGTAATGCTTGAACACAGTAAATGCCTTCACAAGGAAGTTTGGAGGGCATGTGCTCTGGACATGATGAGATAGTAGCAGCAATAGATATTAACAAGTATGCCTTTGTTGTGGGCTAAGTGATGGAAGTAAACCCATGTTTCTTGCAAAAGACACCTTTGTTTCTTGTTCTAAATGAAGCCGATTGATTTTTCTTTTTTCTTGTGTAGCCATCTAGAGAGCAGCTGTTTGTCACAACATGAATCTGAACTTTTTTTTTTTACTAGCACAGTTGGGCTTCAATTACAGCAGAGTTCTAAGTTCAAAATATAGACATCAATGGTTAAGCTGTTTTCTTTGTTAAACTTCTCTTGATATTGGCTGGGAGTTACAAACTGGGAGTAGTTTGTAACTACAAGATGTCTTGGATAGTTTAGATTCCTACAGTGATCTTGTTCCACAGAAATCCTTGTTTGAAAGGAAGACACAATCTGTAAGAGTTATTACTTGCAGACAGAAGAATTGAAAAATACTCGGTTTACTGTTGTCTTAAATTTCAGTGTACTTAGTTCTTTATGCACATATATAAAATAGTTAACTAGATAGAAAAAAGATATTCTGTTTCTTTATGCCAACTTTTCGATAGAAAAAAAATGCAGATAGCTGTCAGAATCAGAGAACCAGTATAAATGTTCAGTGCATTAGTGAGTGTGCAAGCTAATACCTAAATCTAGGATTGCTGATAGAATTGTTGAATGTTTTTTAAAGACTAATGAATAGAGACAAGGTAAGTGAAGTTTATAATCTCACTATTCTATGTTTCCTCCATCACTGTCATTACTTAATTTTTAAAATCAGGAGGAACTTTAGTTATGCAGGCTACTATCTCACCTGTTTATTGGTTCCTTTTTGAAATCAAATCTTTATTTTGGCAGTGGAAAAAAAAAGCTTTCAAAAAATCTGGTATTTCTGATCTCTTGAGTATTATTTCATACCAGTTCTGGGTTTTAACAGTCAATTCTTAGGTTTTTTCTTAAATTGAATGTCTGGTTGAAAATGTAGTTAAGCAAATTTCTGAGATGCTGTTCTGAACAGATAATAAAACGTTAACATTTTTAGTTCTGTTTCCTGTGGAAGGGATGATTACTGATTAGTTCACACCAGGAAAGAAGTTGTAATATCCCTGTGAATGATTAGAGTGTTTCTTATGTTCTAATTCGTAGTATTTAGGCAACTACTGAGTTACATCTGAATTCAGAAGATTCATAATCTGAAATGAAGACGTATTCCTGGCTGTCCATAATGTCTAAATGGATAGGTGGCTAAGTGTTTATAAAATTGTCTTTGAGATTTCTGTTGTATTGTGTGTGGCTTGCTCTTATGACTTAGTGTTCCTTTTTCAGAGGGGTTAGTACTCATTAAATTTCATAGCAAAAGCTTGTTTTTAATTACACTTATTCACAGTTCATATTTTAAGTGAAATGTGAATTTACTTAATTTCAGTAAGATTATATTTTTCCACATCCCAACTTGCACACTTGTTATGAAAACACTGTCTAAAAGAAAATTAAAACAGGGGTTGTTTATAGAAGATAATTAATTGAATTAAAAAATAATTAATTTTTTAACTGAAGCTTATTCTGTTGTCTTCTGTATAAACAGTGGATTTTCAGGTCTAGAATAATGTAATTTGGTATACAGGATTGACAGCTATGTCAATAAAATTGACACAGACAAAGATTGCAGTGCCTAACTACAGTATGAAGTTCTGTTTTAGTAGCCAGGAAAATCTGTTCTTGATATATATTTAAGATTCAGCAAACTATAAAATCAGTTTCATGTTGCCAAAAAACTCCAAAGTTTTATAGAATGTGAGAGTGTGCAGGATGAAAAGTTGTTGGGTTTTTTAGTTTGTTTTTTTTCTATTTAGATACTACATAACATTGAAATAAACTTACACTTTGCTTTAAGAACACTGAATTGGAATATCTTGCATAGCTGACAAGGTGATTGACATCTAAGTGCAAGCATCAGAGTTAGCCGAGCCTGTGTATATTGCTTCAGCAAAGGCCTATTGATGTGATTGGTAGTCCTTCTGCAGTCAGTTAACTACAATAAACTACTAATAGTTAGCTCGAATGAGAAGTCTGAAGTTACTCCCTTGTCTTCATTATAAATAGTATTTCACTGCCCCAGCAAGGTTTAAGATGTAAACTAAAATTTCACTTAATTACACTTTCTTAGCATCTTTCAGGAGGAAGAAATAAAGTTTTCCTGTTATTAATCCATAATTCCTATTTTAACATGTCTGATCGCATTTATTTATCTTTTAAATGAAGCTTTGCTTCTAGCAAATATCATGTATCTCATGATCTTCTTTTTCCCGTTTTTACATTTTTAATATAATGAATGAAAATTATCGTGTCTCTGGAGTGAAAAGCAAGTTGTTGAATAAATCAGAGATATCGTGATTCTGTTTAGGGTGTTACTTTTGTGTAGTTACCGTCAACACAATACACTATTTTCTCCTCAAAGGAAAATAATAAGTAAACTAGGGTGGTGGAGGTTTTTTTTATGTCATTAACAGCTTCTGTTTATTATTACAGCTTTATGCAGGAGCTGTCCTAGAGGTATGTGGATGAAAACTGGGAAGGTTCCCTCAAGTCCAGGGTAAGTAAAGCAAGCACTGTTCTTTGAAACCTAAAATACTGTCACAGCTGAATGACCCAATGTGCTTTTAAGTACTACTACAAGTGATTGTAACTTTCATGTGTTACATCAGGAAAATTGCATTGACCTGAGACTCATGGAACTGGTCTCCAATAACTGATAGATGAAATTATACTGTGCACTTACGGAACTACTTTCTTGCCACAGATCCTGCAATACAATTGTTTTGTCAGTGGATAATTACATTCAGCTAAAGTGAATTAAATACAGTAGTGTAAAAGGAAAATCAGTACCACCAGTGTGTGGTGGGAGAAAACTGCAGGAAAAATATCTGAGAATAGATTTTCAAACCGGAATTTTCTTATAAATGGGGGAAGAGCTTAGTTGGTAGCAGCACTTTTTTTTTTTTTTTCCCTCTAATGAAGATATTAATATTGTACTTTGGACATAGTTAGACATAGAGAAGAAAGAGCAATCTAACCTTAGACATAAAACTGCACAAACGTCTAAATCTATAATGGCCAGTATTAATACCTCCTTGTTTGAAGGCTGACTGACAAGCAAGTTAAAGGGAAAAAAATTATTTTAAACCAGGTTACAATTAACATTAGTTATGCTGCTTCTGACCCTCTCCTGCCACCTCTACCCAAACACAGTTCAGTTAATTGACTGCAAGACTAGAGCAAAGCTATTTTCTCTTTTCCACTGTTTAAAATGCCAAAACAAGAGTTGTTTAAATGAGTTGTCCTACTTCAGGGGTGTGAGGAGATTAACTTCTGTTAGGACAGAGTCCGTATTATCTCCATGACCATTCAAATTTAGCAAACATAAAAATGTTCCCAGCTGCTTTTGCCCATTCACTCAGCTTCTTTATGGTTATAGCAGTAAAGTGCTCTTTTGAGCTGTAGGTTTAAAGGAAAAGGTCAACCTGTTATCCCGACTCCAGCCTGCATTATGTCCTCAGGTATCTTCATGTGTAGGCCCTAAAAGGGAATGGGCCTCAATTTCTGCTCTGTGAACACCATGAAACAAAAGGAAAAACTCAAAAATTGTAAAGATTCCCCCCCGACCACCCCTTCAATCCATGGTTATCTGAACCTGCTCAAATATTTACATTCCATTAATCATATAGCTTGCTTCTGAAAATTACATAATAAACTTCAGTGGTTTTTTCAGTGGGTTCTCTGTCTTGACTACCAGCTCTTCTTTGGTAGAGTCAGAAGAAAAAAAAGGACATTTGAAGATCTCTTCTCCCTTTTCATCACCAATTTCTGCAATTATCTGGACCAAATTTACTGCTGGCATATTAGAACAGGTTGGGAGATGGGATAAATTTGAAGAACCTATTTAGCCATTTTAAAAAGCAGTAGAATATACTCTTCCAGCTGGTATTTCTCCTCGCATTAGTATTAATCTCAGGAAACTTATACTTAGATTTTCCCCTTGATTTTAACTTCTACCACAAACAGTATTTAATGTCTCTATCTTAAAACATTAACATTCAAAAAGGGTTTTTATTTCAACCTTTCATTTGGATGTTTGCTACGGATGTTAGGTTGCCTGAAGGTCATGCTGCTGCTTTGGAAGCACTGTCTCTCTAGGCTTCATTCATCTGTGTAGCCTGTCATTGACAGTATCTTATTGCAGGTTAACTCCTGATTCCTTTCCCATAGCTTCTGCTAGCATTTTGTCGGTTTTGTGTGTTGTTTTTTGTTTGTTTGTTTTTTCTTTTGTTTCAGAATACACACAAATAGCACTACTAAAATCAGGAGTGTGTATGTATTAGAATTACATGGATTAGTGTATGTTACTTCTGTATTAGACCATGAAGTTTAAGTACCTGTGTACATTTTTTTGTCACTTGGCTTACTCCCATTGACTTGGATTTCATCATGGACTTCTGGATTATATTTTATTTGGCCAAAGGATGAACAGTGGGGTTTGGGTTGTTGTTTCTTTTATACTGAGATTCATATCTTAAAATGCTTAAGGATTAAAATCTGTTGAATTAACAAAGGTTTGTAAAAGTTGCACAGTAAGGAACACAGGCACACAGCTGGAAAAACCTGTGTGTTATTCGTGGTTACTAAATGCAATATTCTACCATCCTTCTGTATCAAAATTGATACCAAAGTTACTGGTTATATGTTTTAAACTACAAACAGCTGCTGAATGCACCTTGTGCCTGGAATGTGACAATCATTACATATGGAATATATTCATAGATGCTGAGAAAGCAAAGAACTGACAAGTGATGAAAAATACAGTCCTCAGCAAGGTTATCTCAACCTAAACTGAGTGTTATTCTTTGTAATATCATAACAAACTACTAAAAGCATTTAGTAGTGAAAAGCATTTTGTGAATACGGCCAAGGATGTCTATTAAGTTTTTCAAATACAGCTCCTTGTGATAATTCGGGTAGCAGACCATAATTCTGTAAGTCTTTTTAAGTTCAGTAATGAAATGTTTTTCCTGATTTAAGTTTCCCTTAAAAATAAATTGCTCCATTATAGATGCTGTATTGCAGACTTAATTCCTATATTACATATATTTTGAAATTGTTCTGTATAAAAGTGTTCTTAAATATTTATCATTTAAAAGCACTCCATCCAAGTAGAACATCGAAAATAAGTGACAAGATTCATAGATGAAGCAATATATTATTATAGCAAGTAACACAGCAAATGTGACAGTTTTTGGCTGACATCCATAAAAATAACAGAATAATAAACTAGGTGGGTCAGTGATTATCTAGCATATTCATTTTAAGTTGCGTTTTCAAGTGACAGCAGTGTTCTGCTCATGATGAGACAGGAGATGATGGTGTCTAGACTCCTAAGTTCTTTCTGGTTTGTTTAACAAAAAAACTAATTAGGCTGCATTTTTTATTGAACATTTCTTTCATACTTTTATGCATTCTTTTTGCTCATCAGTAGAATAATTGTCACCTCTCCCTGCCTGCCTCTTAGAGAAGAAGTGAACATGCTCCTAGTGAATGTGTTATAGAAACAAGGTCCTTAATCCTTGAATTCATGCAGTATGCAGCTAACTACATTAGATCCTCTGACTTCAGAGTCAGTGAGCACTGTGTTACATAGCCCAAGTTCTGCAACTCTGAGGGGGGATTCTTTAAGATACTAAAATGTAATTTGTTATGGGATTGTATTTTTAGATAAAATCACATATATCCTAGTTTTTCGAATCTGTAATTCTTAAATACTTGTGCAAGAAAGATAGAAATTACATTAACCTTAAATCTTGCATTGGTAGGGATGTTAGTAAAACTCTTGCTAAGGAATGTGGGATATCGTTGTGGGAGTTGTGCAGCATTTTGTCATAATCTTTTGTAAACGGGCAATACACAAACGACAACAATACTTCTCTGCACCCTGTCTTTGTGAAGTGTCTTCTTCAGGCTTGATCAGAGCTCTGTCTTGGATTTGCTTTTGAAAGCATGTGCTGCTTTGTATAAAGTCATGAACAGCTGCATTGTAACTTGATTAATGGACTACAAATAGTAGTTCTTGATGTACCGTATGAATTCTTAAATTTAAATTCTTGTCTCACTGAGGTCCTCAAAAGGTAAAAAGCTATAGCCATTAAAATGTAATTGAGTGCTTGGATGTGTGCTGTAGATTTGTCTTTTCGCTAGGCTCTTCTGGTATTTTTGTAGCAGGTCCATGCAATCTTCAAACTGGAGAGCATGTATTTGTCCCCAAAACAAATTAATAAAGATTCTGAGGAAAGTAATTAATGCTTTTGGGTTTCCTGTATTCCCAGTGATTTACATGTTCACATTTTTAGCAAATATTGCCAGTTGTCAGCAATGCTTAGATGTTTGTGATATAATTAAATGCTGGGGTTTCCTATCTTCGTAAAATATCACTCTGCTACTCTTTGTTTTGGTTGCTTTTCTGTAGGTGTAACGCTTGATAACTAGAAATTCCTCAATAAAACTTTTTTTTTTGAGTTAATTTCAAAACAGTCACGTCTGTGGTATAGTCAAGTCATTTTGCCTTTTTTATGTACAAATGTGTGACATTCTGCACAAACTTGTTCCTAGTAATTTTTCTTTTCGCTTTCAAACTGCTGGTGTCTAGTAATTCAAGGCCAAGTTAAGCAAACCACCCTTTATTTAATTGGTTTATTCTAAGTAATAATAAATTTACTTTTTGTTTATTGAAACTAAGTCAGAACTACTACTTACAGATAATCTTAGATGTACTTTAATCACCCTATTGTGTATTACTATTAGATCACTTCAGTTATTTCCTGTAATATATTTTTTATGCATTTAGTTTTTCCTACTTCTGAGTTTTAAATTAAATCAGTTGTATCTGCTGCACTGAGTGGCACAAAGTACCATGCTGCTGTCTTTTGAAAGAATGGCAATAACTCGCGTGCCTCCTATTGTTAATTCAATATGTAAAACATTTAAATGCATCACAAGAAGACTTCAAATATTACTGTAAAAATAGATCTCCTTTATAGGAGCTTTGAAACGTTCCTCCTTAGTCATGAACCATGATGGAAACATTTCTTTCTGATGTTGCTCTCAGAGCACTGAATTCTTTGCCCTGATCACGTAATGGTGTAATATGGAGGGACAGGAGGATTGTGCTGCTGCTTTTCATTGCACAATTAGTATTTTTAATGAGACTTACATGTAATATGAAGCTGAGTATCTGTGCACAGCATCCAAAGTTTAGAAGAAGCAAAAGGGCTCTGTTTACTGGAAAAATAAAATGAACTGAGAAGGGTAGGTCCTGTTAGAAGAGCAGGATGGATCCCCGTGGGCATACATAGCCCTCATAAGTGTTACAACGGAAAGCAATGGAATAAATCTAAACTAAAAGCACAGTTTTTTAAATAACAAAAGGATTAGAATTTTGAACAAGTGGACTTTTCCATTACTGCCAGATACTTAATCACATTAGATTCTTGCTAGAAGACATGCTGTAGCTTTCCAAGAGGAAAAAATGTGTAGTAAGAATTTATTGCTGACCTTGTGCTGAAGATTTGACTAGTTCTGACTTGTGCTTTTCTGCCATTAAAACCTGAAACTGATATAATAGAGACAGTAAAGTTTTTAAATCTCCTCCAGGCCCTTCTGATTTGAGGCTTTTATAATCCTTCTGATACACGTAGAGACAGACAAGGTTAAAAATGCGTGTCTGTGTGCATAGTTGCTTGAAAACCGTATGAGACTTTACTGCTGTTGTATATTGGCTGGCATTCAAGTATTAAGACATCAGTTTAATTTTTTTCCTCTACATCATTTTGTATTTTTTCAGTTACAGATTAAGCAGGAGATCCTTGCTTCTAAAGCAGGAATCTAAATCATGTGAATATTTCTGAATGTAGATATTCTTGGTAGTCTGGATCATGCCCTTAATACTTAACAGTAGGTACTCAACTCTGTTTACAAAGAAGTTTTGCCTCTCATGCAGATCTGCAGCTGTACATGGAGAGATGTGGTGTCCTGTTCATTTTGGGCCAGGAAGTTTTCTTATGGTGTACCTCAGGGAGAACAGCACAAGTGTGTACGTGCACATACATAGGCTTGCTGTTTCCGCCTGAGTGATTCTTAGATTCCTTAGTAATCTCCATTTAGGCCTCTGGGCTTTAATTCCAACTGACTAATTTTCACAGACTTTTTCAAAACAAAGAGGGTGTTATATACCAAAACAAATGACATTATAACAATAGCAGTGAGTTTCTCTGTTGTACTGTGTTCACATGCAGGGGCTGGCTTTTAGGCCTTTAAAAGCACTGTGTTATATTACCTCTCTTTGCAAAACAGTTTGGTGCTGGGCAGGCTTTAAAATGCTCATACACATCTGATCCTCTTCTCTAGCTTTTACTTGTAGTTAATAGAGTGGCAGTCAAGTCTGCTCTGGAGGCTCCCCTCAAGATTGCTTTCAAACAGAAGGCATGTGCCTTGGTATTGCACAGATTTCATAAGAGCATAAGGTGCAGTGATTTTTCTTAACATTATGTGAAAGGACAGTTGCAAAGCTGGCAGTAGAACAGCTCTGACTCCTAGTCTGGTGTTTAATTCACTGGAACATAGTGTCACAGCACCAAGCTCAGAGTTCATCTTATGGAAGTCAAAGTGGAAAATGCCTTCCTTGCTCACCCATGGATGGATTCTATAAATGCTTGTTTCTCTGGAGTGTGTAATTTCTAAAGCTGCTACAGGAAGAGGAAAATGGGCTTAGCATTAAACATCAAACTGGTAAATAATGGTGTAAAAATGTGCCAGTAGCCTTCAGACATAAGATCGCCGACAGTGTTGATGTCAGGGTATAGAGAGGAAACTGTTGGGGCAGTGCTGAATGTGGGACATGTGCACCACAGCTCATGATAAGCAAGCAGCCATGTGTCCCCATCAATTCCATTCAAAGGCTGTTTATTCAACTTAGGCCATGATTTTATGGGAAGGGGGGGGGGGGGGAGGGAAGAAGTGTTTGATGGGGTAATCTATATATAATGTATGTCACTATATTAGTTTCTTGCTTTAGTTTCCAAAACTGAGAATACACAAATTATTTGTACAGTGAGTGTTTTTCTTTGTTGCATTGCAAAGTCAAGTGACAAATGCAGAAAGCCACTATGATAGCATTAGAAATAAATGTGCCATTAACAGAAACCATTTTTGTTCCAGCTGTCTAAAGGAAAAATGTTCTTTAGTACATCAGCTTTCAGAAGATTTACACTTTACATTGATACAAGTGTGAAATAGCTACTTTAAAAGTGACAAAATGTAGTATTACCTATAGAATACTTTCTTCTTCCACCTAATTATGTTCCCATTTTATGCAAGCTTGTTCAGTCCAACGCTGCAGCCAGAGAACAGCTACTCATGTCCAAAGGGGCTTTGATCTGTCACTCAAGTAACATATCCTCACACCTGTTACAAGCTGCAAGTTCTGTAACCCGAGTTAACCCCCACAGGCTATTCTTTAAAACAATTGAGTTTCACAGTACAGATTTGCTTCTGAAACTTCATCCATTCTGCTGTGCTCTCTTACTGTTTTTCTCTAAGTTTTGCTGTTAGTCACCCCCTGTACTGAGTGCTTCTTACAAACTCCTTTTCCTATAGAGCCCTAGAGACTGATTACAGCTTTAGATTTAAATTGAAAAAAATGTGGAGAGTTTCCTCATGAAATAATTCAAGATGCTGTGGACTTAACGGACTGATAAATATCTTTGTCACTTTTTTTGCATGTTACTGTTGATAGCTGAGACAACTAACAGGTCACAGGGACGTAGGAAGCACTGAAGCTGAAAACTACGTCTTTGATTTTAAGTTGGAATTGAACTTCAGTATGTGAGCAAGGATTGGTTATTTAGTGCTGTTTGCAATTGTTGTACAAGTACAGCAATTACGATGCGACATTAGTGTGTAGTTCTGTAGAAAGAATGAAAACAAGTGTTATGTTCTTCAGGGATCTAGTGTATCTGACAGTTCATTGGGCCACTGGTATTTTTTTAACTTGTTTATACTGCGTAGCTGTTGGTGCAGCAGGCAAAGTATATGAATTTGACCTGTACCAGGAGCACAGGGGAAGAGGAAAGAAAATAAATGCCACTCTGCATATACGTACCATGTTAAGGTAACTGCAGTAATATAAAGATAGGTATAAAGAGGCCAGGGGACGTCTCTACAATTACTGTGGGAAGCACTACACTTTGTGAGGCAGTGTGAAACATTAATCCTGAGGTTGCACTCATCTCTGTGCACCAGCTGAATGCACTGCAATTTGTGAGAGATTCAGTGTTGTCTGAAAAGCAGCTTTAACATGCAGCTAGCACCTTTGTAAGAGTCAATCTGTACTGACAGGGTTCATCCTTGGGGAGATGCTACTGACATCCTACAGGAGTTTCCTGAATCCACTTAATGTCAGTACAGATACTAAATTCAGCCTTTAGCATAACCTGAACGTAAAAAGGAGGAATGAAGACTATGCTATTTTCTAAATAAATTTTCAGTGCTTCTAGAACTCAGACATTGATTAGGCTAAAGTGTTTGGAAGTAGGAGACTGTGCTTTTGCTTTGTCCTGAAATAATTCATACCATCTTTTCTTTTTAAAGTTTAATATTAACACAAGGCCAGGGTTGTGCTGTAGGAATATACAGGGACTGTGCTGCTGTTAATGCTTGCTGTCTACTCTGACTAGTACTTCAACCAAAGAATTTTTCAGCAGCAGCCCACCTCAGACCTAAATTTCTCTCCCTGTAGCTACATGACAGGCCACAGAGTCCATCTTAAAGTTGATTGCCTTTAGGAGTGTCAAGAGAAGAGGAAATACGAGCTGCTCTTCTTTTCTGTTCGTGCTTCCTTGCTGGTGTTTGACATGTAATCTTGGAGAGCTCTGCAAGACAAGATCGTCTGTCTTGTTTGCAGGAATAACACCTCTACCCACAAGTTTCCTCTGTGCCCTTTCATCTGCACTGCTGCAGCTTGTGTGGAGTGTGCTGATGGGATGTGTGTTGTATTTACCTTCTCTCACAAAGTTTATCTTCAGCCAGATTTTGATCGCTCTCATGCCTTTCCTCGCATTTGTGTATCGCAGCAGCATATGGGCCAATCTGCTGAAGACTGTCAGTTTTACATGCAGATAAACTGATTTATTAGACAGTTAAACTGGTGTTCAAGGGAAAACCAAGAGATAGGAAGCCTGTTTGGAATACTAGCAAAAACAGGGCGTTCCTTAGGCTTAATAGGTTTAATAATATTGTCAGGATATTAAGAATTTTAACACTAAAATAACCTCTAAAGAAATAATTCAGGGAATACTAACTTGAATGTAAATTTACTTTATGCAAGTGGAGAAGAGTTTGATTATCTTTCTTTTTCTCCAAACCATAGCTTTCGTCAGGAGTGATAAGCCAAAACTCTTCAGGGGACTGCAAATCAAGGTGAGTAGTAGCCTAACTTTGTCCTTTGGGACATTAGGAAGAATTAAGCTTGGTGGAGACAGTCCTGTGGTTTGTCCCTTATTTGCTGATCAAGTAATCCTTTAGGAGAGGACATACAATTACATTGCCAGTATAAACCTTTACAAGCTTCCTGCTGCTAACATTAATTGGTTTATTTCTTAGTAACCATTTAGTAACAATTCTTTGTTGTTATTGGGGTTTGGGGTTTTTTGTTGTTGCTGTTTGTTTTAAATCTGAGAAAAAATATACTGGAAACCATAATTAATAGCAGATGACAAACAAATGTGAGGAATGCTTGCATTCTGTCCTTACTCTGTGGATACCTTGAATTTACTCAAACTTACTCTGCCAGTTTCCTTTTCGCCTGTTCTGTTCTCCCCTCATTTTTCTGATTGTCATTTTCATACATTCAGTAATTCTTAGATTTTTCTCCTCCCTCTCAGAATTTCCTTGCTGTGTTCTCTGATTCTGTTTTTCTTTATAGTCCTCAAACATCCAGCTATATAGAAATGCATATACTGAATGGTGTTTCTTATGACTTGCATATATGCAGAGCTGCATAAGCTGCGCTTTCTTAAGCTCAGACAATTTTTTGGCTTCAAGATGTAGTGTAAGACTTCACTTTCCTCTAAAATCCTGCATGAATTTCAGCATACTTCACACATAGACATCTTGATTCTCACATCTTGTACTCCCATCTCTGTTCACTAAATAGCACCATCTGGAATCACTTCATAGCTATGCATGGCTGCAATAAGTGATTTGTTTTCTCAGCAGCAGATTCTATCCAAAAACGATTTCCTCTGTCTGTCTCATACATTTGTGTCTCTGTGTCCTCCAGTTTCTTTCAGAAGATTTCTCTCCTACTGCATGTCTGGCTGTTTCATTTTTATTTTAAACTTTGTAGCTGTATTGAACATCAGAGTGTACTAGGCTACCATCAGTATAGAGGTCTGTGAGAAAATAGTGCAAATGGATCTGTCTTTATTTTACAACACTTTTGGAACAACGGGTTAGAGGTGCCACTAGCTTCATTAAGTAAAACCAACTAGGTTAGCTCAGTAGGGTAAAATACTCCTGGGAAAATGTTTCCATAAACTTAAATGGTTTGAGCCTTCTAACACTGTTAAAAGCTTGTATTTGCATTAGGTATTTTGTGACTTAGTGAGCCTTTAGAAGCATTAAAATATTATGTTACCAGCAAAGCCTAAAAGGTGCAGATACAACACAGCAGGAAAGAATGTGATTACATTAGAAATTTAAAATAGAACTGTTAAAGTGACCAGAAATTTCTAAAATGGTGAAAAGGCTATTGGTCATCTGAGGAAAAGCATTCAGCTGCTTGATGCAAAAGTCCAGCTTCAGTACCTTCAACTGTTTTACACAGAATATCATCTTTCAAAGCCAGGCTTATGCATTGCCTCCCTGCATATGCATTACCTTGCCTGGTGGGCTAAGGAGAGAAAGTAGTTATTTCACACCACCACATACCCCCCCACACCCGCCCTTCATTTGACTGCTTCTCCACTTTCCTCTCTGACATGAAATGCAAGTCTGAAGTCTGAACTTAAGCTATTTCCTACCTGTTCTCTTTAAGGCAAGTAATGCTGTTCTGGATCTCAGGATAAACATTTACTGCTCTTAAATTAATTTGTTTTAATTTTCTGTGAAATGAGACCTCTTTGTCCCTTAGGCTTCCTTTTCTCCCACCCTAACTCCTTAGGACTAGGCAAGAAAACATTTAATTCAGAGCTGCAGTCACTGGCCAGCTGCTGGCAGTGGAGTGTGCAACCTACAGCATCTTTCTGTCTTTAAAGCTTCCGTTACCAGTTCTTCCTTTGTGTGTACACACACACACACACACACACACACACACACAAACTGTAGCTTTGAATGTCTACTCCTCCTTTGGATCTGCACAGTAGATTAAAAAATACAGGAGGAGAGGAGGTAGCAGTATAGGAGAAAACAAGCTGAAAGACTGATCTCATAAGCTTAATGTGATTTTTACAGACCTGTTTTCTTCAAGAAAAGTAGAATACATTGTTGTTAACCAGTCTAGTAATGAAATTCATAAATTCATAACAAAACACATGGCACTGGAATATTTATAGCATTGAGCATTGTCAGGAAAAACCAAGCTTGTCTGATTTGTTTTTTAAGAATTCTAATCTTTAAAAAGCCAGAACTTAGGTTGATTTCTTAGTACAAATTCTGTCACTAAAGTTCACCCAGAATACTGATGTAATTTAGTGCTCTGTTCTTAAGTATTCATCCTTCGTGGTGACACTTTGGACTTTTTACTATTCTTGTTTTGACATCTTTTTAACTGATTAAAATCAACTGGGGGAGGGGAGTGCTAATAGAGAGAATGCATATCTAGCCCAAGGTAACTGACTTTTTTTTTCTTCCCCCGCAGTATGTGCGTGGTTCTGACCCTGTACTAAAGCTGCTGGATGACAGTGGGAACATTGCAGAAGAACTGAGCATCCTCAAGTGGAATACAGATAGCGTTGAAGAATTTCTAAGTGAAAAATTAGAACGTCTATAAAGCCTTGCTTTCAGTCTTTCCATTTCATGTTTTGTCATGGTAATCTTATCAGAGGAAGTGTGCTACAATTTAAAAAAACCAAACCATTCCAGCTTCTATATTCATTTTAAAATCTGTTGTGCTGTCCTAAACATCTTGTAATTGTAAGGGAAAGCTCCAGCACACATATCTGACAAGCTGACAAACGGAATAGCTTGTCTTCATAAGTTTCATCTCATAATGCATTTATCACTAACAAACCGCTTTGTTTCAAAGTTAATTATGCAAATATCAGTTTGTTATAATTGGACCTGTCTTTGCAAATGCTCTTAAAGAGCTTCAGATAATTAAAATGATTACCATGCTTTTTGTCTGCTGCTGTTTGTAAGAAGGTCAGAACCAAATGCAATGGACTATCTCCCAAAGAAACTTGACTGCTAATGCCCTCTTCTTTTTTCTATTTGAACTGTCCTTTTTATAGAAGCATTGTTCATAGTGAGTATTCAGTTCACAGGTTTTGAAGCTGATGGAGGAACTCATGCTCTGGTACTGTAAAACATTTAGTAAGTACACTTTAGTGAAGACTACATAGAAAACCTCTGAGGTGTATGGAAGTCAGATGTCATGTGTGCTTTACATTAAGTGTTTTGCTCCAGAAAACATGAGTTGTAAGTCTTGGAAAACCTTTCTTTCTAACTTTCACAAGTTTATTGGAATTCTGTTTATCAAATGAATTTATAAACTATTCTTTTAAAATGTATATTTCTCTTTTTCAGTTGAAATTTATGTGAATAGGAAGTATAGATGGTATGTTTGGTGAGTCAAATTCATTATGACTTGTCAGGTTTTCTTTACTTAGAGTGAATAAATATGGTAAGCAAGAATTATGTGGGTTTTTTTTCTTAAGTCTAATTAGCAAATAAGTCTTCCCTTCAGCTACTTCATGCACACCAATTTTTGCTTGGATGGTTGTGATGCTATGGCCTGAATTGGTTTTTCTCTTCATGTGTTATATCTCAAGAAATTTCTCTACAGTTTACAGATCTTGTTCCCAACTTTTGAGAAGAAATCATCAGCTTCATTGCAGAACACTAATCTTCATACTGAGACCGCACTAAATTATCAGCAGTAATACACTAAGGCAATTCTTTAGGCAGTCATGCATTTTTACTCCCAGAATACTCTTATAAACTCTTTAGAAGATGCATACAGCTGGGTCACATGATGTTATCCTCTTTGTTCTCCTTTCCACTCCTGTTCTAAGTCTGTAAAACATGTTGTTCATCTCCCAGATTGTGGTCACCACTGTCTTAGAGAAATATGAACTATTCACAAAAAGCAAAAATTTCTGCAGCACATGCTAACTTACCAGTCAGAAGCTCTTGGGACCTAAGACATACGAGTCAGCAGATGAGCTACAACCAAAACATGTGGCATGACAACCCACTATTTTGGTCGTAAAAATATGCTGCCATCCACTGGTCTTTTAATATACTGACTATATCCCAAACTTCTTATTCCTATGTTTGCCAGCAAGGGCTGTCAGTTTCTGTGTGGCTGATTTATCGTGCTGTTTTAACAGAATATTTTAACCTCATCTTTCTCTCTAGCTTTAGGTCCTCTTTACCAATCAAAGAAGAGATTGTTTGCTTCATCTGATATTTACCAACTGTTTATCTCAGTATCTTCTTCCTCAACATGACAGCCATTGGGTTTCAGACCTTGAACTTCTCTTTTCTTTCCATGTCTTCCTACTTCCAGTCCACTAGTTCACTACACAGAATTCCTCTTCCAACACCCAGTCCCTCACTCTTGCTCTTGCTTATCTTTCACTAAAGCAAGAAAGTCTCTCTTCTACCAGGAGATAACCACCCTGTAGCAGAGGAAGATGACAATCAGAAGAATTTATCCTCCAGCATAACTGGGTTTTATGACTGCAGTCCCAGTACTATTTCTGCAACCTCTTACTGTTTTCACTTATTTTCATCAAAGAGACTGGAAATCACATTTTCTGCCAGTTTTCCTTCTACGTTCCTGATTTGCTGATTCCTGTTCCACATCGTAAGCTTGCCTTGTCACACAGGTAATTAGTGAAGAAGCAAGAAGAAACAAGAAGAGCTGAGCCAAGCAGGGTGTGACCCTTATGATCCCTCAGCTTTACACCAACTATGATGTCGGTGGGATGCAGTCCCTCACTGGTCAGTTTAGGGTCACCTGTCCTGGCCACTCCTCCCTACAGGTGCAGCCTTTTACATTCCACACCCCCACCATGGTGCATAAGATCCAGCAGTGGCCTTGGTCTGCACCCTAGCCTTTGGTACTAACTCCATAAACATCGTGTGTTACCACTGCTAGGAGCAGACACTCCTGTGAAAACGCACTGCTAACTTCAGACAGTGCTGTTAGTTAGAAGAACTGAGCTGAGAAGTGAAATCACTGAACAGAATTCGTTCTGTTCTTACTCTAAACCAGGACATGGCTATGTCCATGCTGTTCTTGAAGTACCAAATGCATACTGTCCTTGCTTTATTCTTTCTATTTCTATCCTTTAGATGATACGCAGGTTCTTGGCTCTACAGACAAGTGCTAGAAACATTTAACACTGGCAAAGATGAGTTGGGCTTTGTGCTAAAAAGAGGCAGTTGGAGTGGGGAATAATTTCTTTTGGAAATTCTTAAGTTTCTATTTGTCAGTGTGGGGTTTTTTTTCCTCCATTCTGCAGCTGTGAAAATTCATAGAGCTCAAAAGGTTATTTTGGCTTGTGGCAATTAACTACACAAAATACAAGGTTTAAAGCTCCGGTTTAAAAAGGAAGTGATTCATTTTTACTTATAGCCATGATAATCACTCAGCACTTCATGAAAGGCATTCACTCAGATTTATGTAAGAATTATTTAGTCTTATATAATGCCCTTGTTGTGCCAAATCCTGAGAGAGTTAATGAAAGGAAGAATAAAAGCAGCAAGCATGCATGACTGAGTTGAAACATGAAGTGTCCATCTACCCTTCCGATCGTTTTAGAAGGAAAAATAGCAACTCATCTTGGTGGAGAGAATAGCAGTGCTTTTAAAAAGAAGAAAAAGCATTGCATATTCCATTTCTTACATAGATATGATGTGTAGATGAATTTGAAGTACAGTATACAAGCTACTTGAAAGGGTTTCCTGGGTACCTGCTTAGTCATAGATTCCCACAATGTGAACCAGAACAAAATGGTTGTAGCTGGCAAAAATCTGTTGTTTCAGAGCTAATGGAAACATTCCAGTAGACATTAAAATCATGGAAAGAAAATAAGTATTCAAGTCAGTCTTTGTTTATTGTTTTATTATGTAGATAGAACAAGGAACAGATAGTAAACTTAATGAAGAGCACACACAAGAAAAGTATGCGTTCAGAAATCTGATGTGCTTTGACCACTTCAAGTAAATGGTCTTTGAAATTTGTCAAGTGCCTGAGAAGGGTCCATCAAATACTAAAACACTGAATATTTCTATCAGATGCAGCTAAAGAAAATACCATCTTCTGAACCTGTGTTTTTCCTGAAGTTAACTGTTAAGGCCCAACCCAATTACTTCAAAACAAATTTGCTGTCATGTCTGAGAGGAAGAGCCCAAGGGACAAGATAGCCAAGGAGACAAAGAACAGATGCTGCTACATTATGTTGTTGAACACCTGTGGTTCCTAACACCAGTTTCCCTCACAAATGCACTCTTGTAGAACTGTTCGTCTGGGCCCCCTTCTCCAGCTTGTCCAGGTAAGCACTTTGGTAGTCATGATAAGTTTGGATAGGTCCATACCACATCAAAGATATGTAAGAGCACATGTGCCTTGGGAAGGTAATAGTCTGCCTTTAAAAAAATAAGACACACTGCTATGACTATCAGTACTAGCCATAAATACTATGAAGGGATCTTAGAGTATATACCACAGTTTTAAAGCCCACAAAATGCAAGTTTAAAGCCCAACTCTGCTACAGCACGCTGCCGTTGTGCCTTCGGCACTGCTTGGCTCCCTGAGGGGTACCTGTCCACACAGCTTTCAGTCTGAGATTAAGTTCAGGTCACTTGATTAGACCTGAAGTTATGTCCTTATCCATTTCTGGAATACAAACATACTCTTCACTCTGAATATCTCCCAAAAGTGACTGCAAACAAAAGAACCTACTAGAAATAGAGTGTAGGGGAAAACAATGTCGTATTTTCACAGGAACACTTCAGTGTTTTATATTTAGTAGGAACAAGGGCATGAACTGAAGGCAGCAAGACAGTGACAACTAAGAGGGAATTTGAATAAAGTTGTTTAGTAAAAATCGATACTGCAGAGCTGTGACACAACATAGTATTTTCTCATAAAGAACTCAAGGGTTGCAATCTCAACAAAACAGCAAACATTTTTACACAAAATAGAGCATCTTCATTTCTTGGTTTAAAAGCCAGGCTTATTTACTGCTATATTAATTACACAAGCTTTCAACAAGTTACTCTTCTAAAGAAAAGTGGTTTTATGTTCATGTGCTGTACAAAATACATCAAAAAAACCTAGGAGTTAACAATCAAACCAGAAGAATCTAACTCCAGAGATTGGGATTCTTTGCTTTGTCTTAGTTTTTCCTGCCTGATGTACTCAGCAGTGGCAGGAAAGCAATCACTCTAATGAGTCAGTGTTGTAGCAGAGCACAGTATTCTTCTCAAGATTTTATTGTAATGAAATCCCACTGTAAGTCATGCTGGATGAAATGGGAAGTAAATCAGTCTTAACTGTAACTCCACAGTTTCAGCTAAGAATATATTTCCTAGTTTCTGTGTAATGGAAATCCTCAGAGGAGGCTGTGTTGGCATTTGATATATAGGAATAACCAGATAATGGATTTCCAGTGTAGAAGTCTTAACATTTCCAAAATTACTCACTAGAGCTGTTCCATACCTTGACCTTCTCAGCCAGCATCCAGCACTGCAGTACAGGACATCCTCTGGGAGCTGGGAATACATCCCCTTGGGGCTGAGTGCATCAAGCACAAAAGAAACCATTTCTGAAGTCACCAGCAAAGGCCACATTCACAGGTGAGAATAGAAGGAAAAGACATTGCACAGCACTTTTCTACCTACCAGGTAGATGGGGCCCAAGCAGATAGCTGTTTAGGAAAGGGATAAAAGGGCATAATTTCCTTTAGAAAGCCACGCATGGGAAGGGAATCTAAATGGTTTGTCTCAGCCACTGTATCACAGAATGGTAAGGGTTGGAAGGGACCTCTTGTTTTTTTTCCCCAAGCTAGGCAGCCAGGTCTCCAGAGTTGGAGTCTTGCTAATGCATTAGTCACAGAGCATCTAGTTCTCTGACTTTTCACTTCTGAACTCCATGGCCCCCTGCGCCACATGCGCCCCTGGAGCGTGGCCAGGGTTTCCCCTGGCAGGGTACTCAGCCTCCCTGCAGAGGGTCACCACGTGCAGAGAGTGCTGCTTTCAACCTTGCCAAAAGGTTATTGAAACGTTCCCTAACCTGATTTTCCCTGGGGAGTGGAACGGGCAGAGATGTGTCACTGGCTGTGGGACGGCCTCCTCCTGACCTCCCGACTTGGCCTCTGCCACCTGCGATAGCTCCCTCTGGAGCCTGCGCTGGCACCCCCCCCACACACACCTTCTTCCCAACACACTAGAAGCCACGGCCCAACAGAACAGCAAATCTGGAGTAACAAAATCAAAGCAGCAGAGCTTTTACTTCTTAATCCCGGCTGTAAAGATTTGGGGTTTCCTGAAGAAAAGCATGGCAGCTGTCACTAACCCTCCGTCAGCTTTGCCAGGCCAGGAAATAAGCCTCGCAGATCATTTCTACATCACTGGAACAGAAAGGTGGATCCTGCCATGAGGCAAAGCACATACAGCCATGGAACAAACAGCAGAGGACATTTCACACCCACACGAAGAAGTGTATGTGTGTATATACTCATATATACAGAGGGAAAGAGCAACTTTTATCTGCACTCGGCAGCAGGGCCCTGCTGCAGGCCGCCCTGCGCCATCCTGGCTGCCCTCCCCACCACAGGGGACACAGCAACTGCGCCTGGCGGTTAGGTCAGGCTGACACCCTCACATCTCTTGTGAGGATGTTCCTAAGGTGATCTGAGAGACAGAGTAAGGTAAAGAAGAAATTACTTAAAAAAAACAAAAACAAAAAAACCCCAAATGTAGCTACGTGCAGAGACATTGTTTGTCCTGTTCTTCAGCTGTGCATAGCTTCAGGGCTAGCCAACTGCAGCCTCCATGGCTCTCCCTAGCTTACTGACAAATTCTTCACCAGGAAACTATTGTATTTATCATCATTTATCATTGTAGCAGCTGGGGATTGCCAAAAAATATTTCAGTGAAAGTGAAACTCCCCCACAGCCTAACTTGAGCATTCACCACTCATGCATGTACAAGCACTGGAAAGCCACAACATTTAGTAACACCAGGAGCATTTGTTCCCCCATTCCTCACTTCTTCTGGGATTGGGTCCCAGAAGGGTCCGTCTTGGGGTGGCAGTAGCGACATGGACCAACCCGGGGCTGCTAGTGCCGTGGCTCCATGGGTGCTCTGCCCCTCACAGGTGCCCTGAGCCCGAGTTTAAGTTAAAATACAGAGTCATATCCCTCCTCCTTTTTAGCAGGTAATTCTTCCTTTTACATACACTCACAAGGAACATCACTTACACACTGTAAACCTGTATTCAGTGAGAAATTTTACCCCTGTTTAATTCTGCATCTTTGGTTACAAAATAAGAGGGACTGCATCACTTCATCATCAATTCACCCCAAGCTCAGTATTAACAGAGTAAACCAAGGATGGAGAAAAGGGCCATTTGGACTATGAAGATCACACGTGCATGACAGATACCATGTCTGCGCTGGAGCAGCACAGTCACAGACGTCTTTCACGGGTTACTTACAATGACAGCGTTAGCGTATAAACTCTGTATTGAAACAGCCACTGAAAAACATTCTGGATGAATTTCTGCAGCAGAGTCAACTGTTTTCACATGATTTAAAATTCACCATCCACGTAAGAACTGATGTCATCAGCAGATAAATTCTGCATGTAGAAAGGCACATATGGGAATGGCCCTGCAGTGAAGTGTCTGAGCAACAAGTTGCCTATTCCCAACCACCTCTTACTCAGGCACCAAGTAACCCCCATAAACCTCATCCCTATGGATGAAGAGCCTTCCGAGGTGCAGAGCCTGTCAGCCAACCTCTCATGGTCTTTTGCTGACAGAGGAGCACAGTGTGAAGATGCTGGCATCGTAAGCGGGTTTTAAAGCGTGTTAGTTATGGTAACTGTCTCTCAGGAGAAGGAAGGGTGTTTGCCTGTGTGTCGAATGCCAGTGCTTGTGAGACAAGCAGAAGTTGTGATCTTGCTTAAAGAAGCATCATTTCAAGAATGACTTAAAAACCTCAGGTAAAAACCCTCATCCAAGCTCAGAAAGCTGTGAGACTTTCTGAAGAGAGTTTTCACTGTTCTTTGGTGTCACAGACCACCTCTGTCTACATTAACATGGTACAGAAGGAGAGGATTACAGAGCAAAAGAGCTGGTGCTGAGTCCAACATTACATCTCCCACTTTCATTTCACATTGAAGGAATCCACACCACATACTCTAAGAGACCACAATGGCATGAACACTAAACAAGGCCAGCTGGGAGATTGACATCAAAAGCACACTCCCATTGGGAACGAAATTACGAATGCAATCAAACTGTGTCCCTTCCCAACTCCAGTCTCCTTTCCTCTGAGCACAGCCATTTGACAAAAAACAGCACCAGATCCTTGCAGATATACATGTAAGGATGGATATCGCTGTCACCATTGTTCATGATCCTGCTCTGTGGTTTTAAAATTATATTTAGCATATTTGTTAAACTGCTATTGGAAAATTGACAGGATGTCCAACAACTACAGTAATCACCAGTGAAGCAGAATCAGCATTCGTCAGCAGTGCCACTGACTCAGCTAAAATAATACACTATTCTCCACTTTTTATTTTTTCCCCAAATGGTTACCTCTGCAAAGCAGCTAGAATTTAATTCCATCCAGCAAAGACCTTACAAACACACATAATCTGAATGTACAAGCCACCCCACTCATACGGACACATTTCAAATACTTGCTGGACTTGGACACTTAAGTGTCCTGTAAGTTGCAAGTGTAAAGAACAGTGATAGTAACATTTTTTAAATTAGAGCAAATAAAGGTTAGATTGAAAATATGCAGGTTTCTGAATAAAGTGAGAGCAGTTCAGAGGAGCACAGAGACTAATGCCACTGTCTCTGGTCTTCTATGATCAAAGAGCCCCTAGCATACAAGGGCTGTTGGGACAGAATCTGTCTGGAAGGGTCCCATCTAAGGAGAGCTACCACCTATACAAGTCTCCCATACATACTGACCAAAGTCTCCAGGAGAATTAAATGAAGTTACCTGCACAGCTGTTCAACATTCAGCTGGCACCAGAAAATATTCATCTGGCACCAAAACTTAACACACTTCTCCAGTCAAACCCTACAATGCTTTAAAGGCATTAAGCTATCAGTCTTGCCCATCACACCCTATCCATGAACTCACATTCAACCAGACTCCCCTCATCTTTTATCTCGACCAGTTTCCTTACTTATTCTACCAGCCAATCCATGCCAAATGTAGCTGAACACTATTTATCTTTAGGCATGTCTTTAAAATAAAAAATCAAAACAAAGAAAAAAAAAACAGTGCGACCTACAGACTTTTTTTTTACAGGATTAACACAATTATTTAAAAGATTTATGTTTCTCCCTTGTTACCATACATTTCTCCAAACCTCTCAGCACATCAGCAAACACAAGCTACTTAATGACCCTGACTGGGATCGCAACGGGAACCAGAGTATCCACGTCATGCTGACAGGTGGAATTTGGATTTTGGGTTTCTAATCATTCATTTCTCACCATCCATAGCCTCTTACCTTCTTGTTCACCAATAACGGCAGGGTCTGAGCCTGTCTGGGAAGCCATAGGGAGAAGGAATCTGCACTTCCAAGAAGTCATCTCCTCCGGCCCAAGTGGTGCAGAGACACTTCGGACTCCAGTGGTACAGCAACAGAGCAGGTCTGGTAGAGGCAGGATGTCGTTCACAGACACAAACTCAAGTGCTACCAGCTGTGTGAGCTCAGTCAAGTGCAACTTGGAAGAGCCTTAGGGTAGCCATGGTAACTCATAGATCTTCACCTGAGGCACTAGTCACTGTATACTGCTTTGCAGATAAATACTCTTGTCTCTACAAGTATCTTAGTAGTAAAATCTACAGATCGAAAAAAGCTAAGAGCTTTGCACTGACAGGAGAAAAAACCCATCTTATTGACACTAGTAGCTACTCTCTTAGTACACAGCAAATATGTTTGTTTTGATCCAGGTTGGACCCCGTCTACTTCTGTGTTCCCCAAGCGGCTTCTCACAACATCCCCCAAGACCTTCTCACAACTGGTGCTGAACTATTTTTTTTATTATTATTCACAGAATCACAGAATGTTAATTATTTTTGTTTGTTTTTATTTTTTCTAAACAGGTTGTCCAAGAACCAAAGCAACCAAGCAAAATCAAAGTTTGGGAAAATTATAAAGTAACGCCAGAGTCTCCTTTCAGGATAAGTGAGAAAGAATTCCATCTGAAGTATTTTTACCCTCTTGCTATTAATACAAAATGTGAGCAGGGACCTTGAGAGGTCACCCCACAGCCAACCTTTACTGGAAGATATGACTAAGGCACAAGACATCAGGAAATGGCTCAAGTACTGTATCACTAAGACAACATGGATGAATCATCCCCATTTCTCTGCGGCAATTCCTCCCAGGTAAATGGAGACAATGGTACTCACCTTTGTAAAGAAGTTTATGATCAGCAATATGGAGGTAAAGCAATATGGCACATAAAGGTTGTTGGGGCAAATGTGAAATTAAGCCCCAGTGGCATTGGTCTTACCCTTTTCCAAAGATGCAGAAAACACAACTCCCTAAAATCTCCAAAAAGGGGATTTCAACATTTCAAAGCCTTCTAACGTACAAAATAACCCTGTATTTGTGACACTCCTGATGTATATCAACATAACTGTTGAGTATCTAAAATTAAAAGCAATTTAACTCAGAAGTAAAATTGGAAGATTATTTCTGTTTTCAAATGCTTCTCCTTTTGAAGAAGCAATTTCCTACGTCATTATTCCAATTCCAGTACTTTTGCTTCTGCCTATAACCGTGTAAAGGCATTTGAGAGCTTTAATTCATTTTGCAATTCTAAATAGCTTCTCTTAGTTGCTCATGTCAAACACCTATTTCCTGTTTTTAAAAAAATTATGAAACAATTCTGTGCTGTCAGGAGGAAACAATTTCTTAGCATTCAGATTATTAACTGCACATAAGGTCCCCATGCTAATGTGCTCCCTATCGTTCACTTCTGTCAGGAAACTATTTATGAAAGGCATAACATTCATATAGTACTTTAGCGTTTGCATTCAGTGTACATTTTCTTGCCATTCCTTCAGCTAAGGTAGAGAATTCATCAAGCCACCCAATTTGTTTGGAGGGGTTTCTCACTGCCAGAATCCCTGCACAACAGAAAGGGCAGCAGCATAGAAGATGACTGAGGTTGTGTCTGTCAGCTTGACTGGTGTCCTTGCAGTTGCACCAAACACAAATTCGCATGGCTAAGTGAAACTAACGAGCTTACAATGTACTGCCTTGTACTTCCATTAACAGCTAAGTGATTAATTGGTTACAGCCCATTATACTAGAACATACCCAGTTAGGAATTCTACTTAAAGAAAAGAGAAACGGATCAGGATTGGGCTGCAGGCCAAGTTGAGCAAGGACTTTCGGCAATTCATAAATTCTTAAGGTGAATGAAATGGAGCGAAAAATTCAAACGGTTTCAAGCAGGTCTGAGATATGGGGATTCAACTCTAGTTTCACAGGACTCAGTAGACCTTGACCTTAAATAAATACAAACTGGAAGTTCACAGAAAACTAAGACAGCCTAATTCTGCAGTCCTTTTTTAGACAGCATTTGTAACCACAGCGCCAGAGAGGCAATGACTGACTCATAGAGGGACAAACATCATCTACTAACTCTCACGGGAGTTTCTGTTAAACTAAATGCTGGAATCTTGTTTATTTGTGGATAATGGAATTTTGATAACCTTACTGACTTTCCCAGAAATATTTATTTCAGACCAGATGACTACCTGACCCTCCCTCTAACAAGACTAGCTTTGAATTGGAGTGAAGGAAGCCACAAATGTATTATCAAGTAATTAGACATTCAAACATTAAATCCTTTTGCTCTTAAGCTCAATGTGGAGTTGCACGACTAGGTGGAGACATTCCACAAATTTGAAAGATGAATTAAAAGGTACGAGGTTGCACTGCAGAATTTCACAAGCCTTCACTACCTTCCACTGACAATTTCAGTCTCCCTTTTAAGGGAACTAAAAGGCTGTTTCCTTTTATGCTCAAGTATTTTGCAATGAATATAAATGGAAGTATTTTTGCCTGTTCCTCCAGGTGGAAGCATAAAAATTACTAATGGAACTCCTGCCAGAAATTTGAGTCAGAGAAGTAATATAATGTCTTTTGAAAAGAGTACCTTTGTTTCATAAGCCTTCCTTATTTGTGGGTTGTCGTGAGTGCCTCTCTATGTACATGGAAATAGTAAATTCTTGGGGCTTTTAAAACGAAAACAGAGGACGCAGCAGCAATGTGCTGCTGTTCCTGTACAATTCCACAGTACTGCAGCACATGGCTTAAACCCCAGACCAACCATCTATTTCACAATGTCAGTTTTTAAGCCTCCCAGCTTTCAAGGTAGGATGAAGCACAGTTAGCTATTGCAATCAATTCTGATAGTATTACGTGGACACCAGTGCTCATTTCTTTACCGTAAAGAATACTTCTAGTTCTGAAATCCCAGACAAGGGATTGCACAGTACAGACAGAGCCAGCCTAAGTCCTAACAAGTTTTATATTTGTTATGTTTTCTGAATTGCAATATATTCTCGATGTTCTATCATTCAGAAAACCCACGTAAAATCCTTGTAAAACCTGGAGTACCCACATCTTTACAGATGAGGCTTCCTTTCTGAAGTATATAAATACCTGTCCATGATGCACATACACAAGTAAAGATCAGGCCTACCACAGTTACATTATCAGTAAGCTACCAGGACAGTTCAATCCTGACCAAAGCTGACAGGAGTCCTTTAGCGTACAACAAAGGAAGTCCTAAGCATATTTTTCCTCTAGGTTTGACCTATAGATATGTATGGATATAGGAGATTATATCCTGCACTAAAAGGACTTTCTACACTATACATTGTGAGGAAGAAATTTATTCAGATATCTTGCTGGTTGGTGTATGTGCCCCCTGTTCTCCACTGATCTGTAACAGACTATATACAGGCTTTCTTCCAATACTTCAGTCTTGAGCAATTCCTGCATTCTTGAGCTGCTTATTTACTTACAAATACTTGAGTTTGTTTGGGGTGGTGGTGGTGGGGTGTTCTGAAAGCCCTGATGGCCAGTTTCATAGCAAGAGCCAGACCTGGGGGTAAGCTAAGAAGGGAAGGGAAATAAAGCAAAATATAAATTCAAGGCATCTCTATATTCAGTACCACCAGCTATAGAGAAAAGCAGGAGAATTCTCCCAAGACAGAGGAGGTAGTGTGGTGAGACAGATTCCTAGAAACTCAGATCTTGGGCACCACTAATCTAAAAATGCACTACTACTTCAGTTCTGTCCAATATATTAGGTCTTAAATGTATCTTCCAGTGATTACTGGCAATATGCTACAGAAGTTCTATACAAAGGAGACTTCTTGTCATATTAAATTTTAGCATTGACATCTTAATATGTAAAGGTATAATGAATTCTGAAGAGCAAAACCATTATGAAGCAACCCATATCCTCAGCGGATTCTGCTAAAGTACCTTGAGTAGTACCTTGTATTTAATAGTACTGTGTAATTACCAGTACTTGTTGGAGTCAGCATATATTCTCACATGCCTGTGCTTCAAAGGGAACATCATTACAACTTCTGTGTTGTTGCCAAGTCTAAAAGCCAGATGGACAGATTGCTGACAGCAGAAACTCACTGCTGGAACCAAGCAATCATGACCATAACCTTGTGGCAAAAGTAGCTACATACGTTGTACTTCTGATGCTTATTTTGTGGCACAACTGACTGAGACAATGGTAAAAAGCATTGTCATGGGACATGAAGATGACAGTTGGTGTTTAAAGTGGCTCTATGGATGCATCAGTGCAACTATTAAGGATGGACAGAAAACATTTGTCAAACTCACAGAATGAACTTTAATGAAGCTGCTTGGCAGAAAGCATTCTTTTAAGAGGAGAATGAAAAAGCCAGATGTAATACATGAAAATCCCCATTCTACACAGGTGCACTGAAGTTACATGTAATACATCAAGTTTTTGTATTGCTAATTGCTTTGAAGCACCATAAAGGCAAATTCAACTACTTTTCCATATGTTATCACACCTAAGCTCCTAGAATACACCTCAGGTCGCTCTTGCACACTTCCAAAAAGTACTGACTTGATATCCAAGTGGCCATTATTCAGTGCTGATAATCAAACACTCCAAAATTAATTGATTTCTATTTAATTGCACTTAATCTATTAATGCATTATAATTAATTCCCAAATTAAACGCTAAATATATTATTGATAGCAGAACCAAAACAGCTTTTATACTCCCTCTTCCCTGGGCCAGATTTAAAAGTGGACCTGTTGTGTGTGCTGCTTCTACCGAGAACAATACAGCAAATGGCAATTATGAAGCTGCATCCTGTGGCCGACCTTAACAGTCCAATTGTACAGCTTCTTACATACAAAAAATTAAAGCCACAACTATTTTTTATGTATTCTGTCAATGTTTTGTTCCAGAATGCACCTATACTTTTTCAGTGGTTACATACTGTGTATGCATAGTATAAGGCTTACATACACTATGCTACATAGGCTACTTCCATGCTTTTGGTTTCACATCCCATTTTGCTTCTCTTCCCCCAAAACATCACAAGCACCTTTTGGGAGCTTCTGTTGGACTTGGTGGTCATTGCCCAAGCAGCTTATAAGTAATTCTCCCAAATTCTCTCCTAGAAGAGCACCTACAGTTATTAGAATTTGAATTTTTCAGATCTTCATATCACTGCTTTAGTTTGCTGCTATAGGATCTTCATTGAAACAAGAAAGACATTCTCCTTAACAGTGTTCCTTAAGGTAGGGGAGACCCTGACAACTAAAATATATGGGCTTTACTCTGTCTCTTCTTGCAACTTCCATATTGTTCAATAAATTGCACATTAGAGAAGCGCCTGAACTAGTGACACTAAGAATGAATATGGCAGCATACTAACTGACATACTCCATAGGAGATCCAGAGACGCTAGCTCAGATCCCAGAGGCAGTAGAGCTGTAATAACAGTGTTGTTTGTGGACTCATTACGCTTGCATTTCAGAAGACTAATTAGTTTGGGCAGAGCCCTAAGTTAAGTTCAATGTCTTTGCACAGTCAGGCACTTAATGGATATATTTATTTCCTTCCTCCACCTTCCCACACACATTTGCCTGAATTAAGACATTATATACTGATGGTTTTACCTGTAGCCAAATTTTCCATATGGTAGAGAATTCTATTCCAAGACACAACACTACTGTGGAAGGTAACCGAAGCAATACAACAATTATAAAAATCCCATGGTTTGAAAAAAGTCCAAAAGAAGACTTCTGTTAAGGATCAGGAGGAATTATTTTTCAAGCTTAGTCTAAGAAAGCATTAGAAACCAAGAATATATGGATTTGTGGTTATGTTAGACTAATGGGTCAACTGCAATTTCTCTTGCACATAGCTTAAACTGCTGATGTGTAACAAAGTCATTTTGACTGCTGCCAAATGTTGCCCTCATAGTTTACTACCTGTATTTCACTAAGCACCCACCATGCTTTTAAACGCTGCTCTACAACATTTTACTGCATTTAAATAGGAAATAAATGGTCCAGTATAGCAAAGAGTCAATTACATTTCTGAATTATTACACACATGGATTCTTGAATATTCTCTAAATTAAGTCAAATGTGTAATATTGATTTGAATTTAAACATGCTTGATGACAGTTCACATTCAACAAGACGAGAGAATACCACCACTCTGATTAAAGTGTTTGGTCTTTTTCCTTCTAAACTGTAGGGCTTTATCTTACTATTAAATTTAAGGTATCATTAATTATTTATCGCTATTTCCAATACATCAGTAATTTCTGTTTCTAATTAATATTACCATTGTTTCCTCTAATCTTTGCATTTAACAGACCAAATAAATGTAGTATTTTCTTGGTAGTTACCCCAAGAAGGTTGCAATTGATGAACCAACTCAGTGTATGTGTTTTAATGTAACCTCTGCATTCTTAAAAAAAAAAAAAAAAGATTACTTCTGGAAGTGCAATTCAAAATAAATACCATCACTTTTAAATTAAACAACCACATAACCTAAATACAATTTTATCCATCCAACTGAAGCATTTTGTACTGCTGAAAGTTTCATTACTGTGTTTGTAATGACAATGTTAAAAATTCTTCAAAGAATTGTCATTGTAAACAAAGTTGCTGATCAGAAGAAGTTAGTTAAGCAGTAACGGGGACTCCTGACAATGTCGCATCTTCTGCAAGGAGAGTAATTTCCTTCTCAATTGAAGGATTCTCTATCCTTTTTTCTCTGTCCTTTCCCCCCCCCCCCGGCTTAAAATTATCTACTATTTAAGAAACATTAAAGGGTGTCATGTTTAGGAAAAACTGAAGTTATTTGCAAATAATACTACATTTGTTAAAGCCATTTTCAGGTTCAAACTTTTTTGGTTTTCCTTCCCACATATTTAAAGAAGGTTCTCTTTCAAAACAGAAAAGAGTAATGCTAAATTAATCCAACTACAATGTGACAATAAACTGTTGCATAAGAATTGTGGATGCAGATTTTCCTTAAAACCTATAATCTGAACAAATGTATGCTGCTCATCTATAGAACTACTTAAATGTGGAGAGATGGTGCATATTTGGTTAGCAAAACACAATGCTTAATTTAAATAAAGGCTGATTTGCAGTTGAAAGAATCTTAATAATTACTAATCAAACTGAATTAGCCTCTTTTCTGGAAAGCAATTAAAGGGGAAAAAAAATCCAAGGCAAGAATAGAAACAAGTCAGAACATACGTCACTAGCTTGTGTCAATCCACCTAGGTGCAGTTAAAAATCTCAATGTGCTAGCAATTTGCATTACATTCTCAACAGAGAGAGAACAAATGTTTTCTTTTTTCAGAAGCAGTTAAATGCATGAGGTACTCAGCAGAGAGTCATATATGCCTCAGAACCTTTGAACTCCACGAGCGTTGGGAACAGAACCATATGGACTTCTTCGAGGTTTACGTTTCACTTTCAGTTTTGGTTATTCAAATAATGTGCATTACACCTGCATCAGTTCACAATAAGTTTATTTTATGTGAAGAAAAGCTTTGCCATTAATGAAAAATTTCAGTAGAAAACAGTACCTCCTGCTTTCAATCTAGATTACTCAAAAGTAGAAGCTTGTATTAGTGAAAACTTCAGTAGAAACAAATCTGTAGGAAACATGTTCTTGGCACATGAAGTAAGAGCTTTAAACATAGTAAGTTTCAATAGAGTATTTACCATGCAACCATGCTGGCAGAAAAGCCAGTTTGTAATGGCTGGTATTTGTCCCTCGAGACAATAACATGGAAGACATTTAAACCTGCTTACATAACGTTAATTGTATATAAATATGGTGTCACCATAATTGACAGTCTTTATTCAGGCCAACCATTTAGTTTAGCAGTTCTAAATAAGTAATAGGCACTTTGCCTTTCTGGTTTCCCCTTTCACCCATCAGCCAGTCTGAATCCATGCCAGGGATACTGTACACTGTTATCACCTAAAAAACAGAAACACATTGTTATAATGTTTCCTTGCCTGGAAAAAAATTACAATCTACCTTCATGTGATTTCCAAGGTCTTACGATTGAGATTAACCAAGTTAAATAGAGCATTTAATATGAGCATCCATGGAACATAATCCAGTGTTCGTAAGAATAATTTCATTGGTCCATGGAAAAGAAGTGGATATAGTAGCATATTCTAAAGTTCCTTTTTTTTTCTGATGAAATTCTATTCATTACTGTTTCTTTTCTATTATTCATCGTATGTAAGTCTCACATAAGGCCATCAACTTTAATAAACAATCTAAGAGAAAGTTCACTGGATCTTCGAGTGCATGATAGAAGACAGATGGTGTTGACAGGCTACATTTTCTGTTAAGACACTGTTTCGTTAAGGGAAAAAAAAAAAAAGAAATATTTAAGTAAAGCACATTTAAAAACAAACAATAACAATGAAAAAAAAAATCTTAAAACTTTTTTGTGGATGCTCTTCAGGGTTAAGCTGCAGTCAGGTTAGCAGGTGGAACTCTGTTCCAGCACTCTGCTTCATTGTGTATCTCCACATGCTTTGTATAGACTCTCTGACTTAACAGTGCAATTGAATTGGAACAGGAATAAACACAGCACAACCACCACTATCAAAACAAGTAGTAGTTGGCACTACCAAAATGATAATATTTAATGTTTGAAAGACTAGTTGTATTGATAATGGTGCTAAAAGCGTGGTAAAAAGTAGACAGCAGAATTGCATCTTGGTTGTCCAGCAAATGTTCGTTCTTCCAAGCTGAGATAGCCTAACAAATATTAACTCTCAATATAGAATATCAGGGTATACAGGTGTTAGACAGCACTCTATGAGTCTTACTGAGGTTTAATTACAAAAAAAAAAATCAATCAACTACACAGATTTCTTGATGTAGCATATCTTAACTAGCTAGTCACAAGCATTCTGATTTTACTTTTAAATGATCAAGGTACATAGAAAACTCTTACCTCATCTGCAAGTAGTGATAATTCACTGCTGTTTGCAGCATCGTAATCATATAGAACTCTGGCTTTCCTGCTGCCACTGGATGACTTCAGCTCACTGATGCCTGAAGTAACTATTGAATTGCTTACTGAAGGCAATGAAGCAGAGGCCGAGGCCAAGACTGAGGGAGCAGAAATACTCTGCACAGGAGTTGAGGAAGACTGATTATTGTTAGAGAGGAAAGTAGATGGAAAGCTGTGAGAGGAAACAAACCAAAAAGACTTCTGAGTGAATCAGTTCTACATGGGGAGTTATACAAGCCTCCATGTCTGAATTAGCATTCTTGCTTTTATCAACCATAGAATAAACACTGGTAGACAACAGTAATACAACAGCACTGATATTTGCATAAACCTAAATAAAGTCTCTCAAAATGAGATATATCTGTGTATATAAAAAGACTACATAGTACAATATAGCAGACTAGAAGTAGGCAAGACAGTTAAAAAAAACAAACTCATTTGCTCATCTTGTTTACTTGATCCTGACCTGTAGTATAAACCAAGCCAAAATACTTTAGAAGAAATACTGCCACCTTAAAAAACAAGGGATAATTACCTCCTAATTAAAAAAGAAAAAAAAGACACAAAAAAGTACTACTGTTCAGACTTAATTCAGACTGTATTTTAATAAACGTTTCTTTTGACACCTCTGCCAGTAAAAGTAGCCTCCACTTCTCCTTGCTCATTCCCCAGTTATGCGGCTACACAAAAGACTGCTGATGAAACAGATCAGGGAAACACAATGCAAGTTAAAAACACAGCCTCCCTCTGAAAGAATAGAAAAACCCCTTAACTGTTTTTGTAATCTAAATCAGTTTGTTGATTTAGCCAACTGCACACAGTAAAGCAAAAATATTTGTTACAATAAAGATGAACTTATATCAACTTAAGCCCCTCATTTCTAGGTCAGGCTGCTGCTTGTTCTGTGCCAGCTGTAGTGCTTGCCAGACCCTTCCATTAAGTCAACTCAACTCATTAACCTGCCTGGAAAAAAAAAGAAAAGTCGTGGGGGGGAAGTTTATGATCTTATACTAAGTTAATGAGCTGAATCACAAAAAAAGATGAGAGACAGAGCAGATACAACAGAAAGCACAGAGTAACATGTCTGAAAAGTGGAAGGAGCAGAAAGGAGAGCAAAGCAGCAAGAGATTTTGGGGCAGCAGGGTAGAGGGAATGGAACAGCATGGGGGTAACTGTGACCTGTGAGACTGTCTCATGACATGCTGCCCTACACCCTGGCACACACTTCCATCGCTGACTAACTTACTTATTTAGCAGTGGATGTAGTCATTCCTTGCCCCTTTGCTGTCTTTCTTTGTTCCAACACTCATCTGGTTCTACCCTAAAAGAATGTCAAGGGTTTGAAAAGAGGCAGAGCTGATGCAGTGAAAAAGGATCAGCAAGCAAGACAGACTGAGTTAGGATGACATGGAACTGTAGCTGTATTTCCTTCTTTTCTTTTGACCAGTCTACACATCAACTAGCCAATCAATTCCCATACAAAAACCTTACTCATCAGTCCTTCCACAAAGCTGCTTTTCCACTAACATCTGGGATGTGGACATGTCCCTACAACTCCTTTATTTTTGGCCTACTCTTTTCACATAGTGGAGATCAATTCAAATTGTGTGCAAGAACCTGTCAGAAAACAGACTCTCATCTCATCCCTTCCTACCCATGCTTCCCAGTTAAGTTCTTCTTGCAGATGCAGTCCAGTGGAATCTTCAGCCATATAAACCAAGATCAATATATCCCTACACTGATGTCTGCAGCATTACTGGTGCTTATATAGGCATAAGAGGAGATGGTTTCAGGAGCTGATGCAGATGCAAACTTTACTTATCAATATAGTGACTAATTTTTGCATCATGTGGCCATGAACATAGGTGGAATTAAGGCAGCTGACATCTGTATCAGATGTAGCAGTAGTGCACATGAGTCTCAGTTTCACACTACACTTAAGTTTGGTCAGTTACACCACCACCAAAGAGAGCAGACCCACCCCTTTTTTGCACAAATGGTCATTCTCTGGCATTTGAGACAGATCTATCCATTTGTTGCTTTTGAGTTGATTCAACAATCTGATCTAATAAAAGGTATCAAGAAGACTGCTAATTTTCCATCAGAACAGCTTGTTAAACATGCTGACCTTGCAGTCACACAATCACTGTATCTGACTGACGGGGAACAGCAGGAGTCTGTTGTGAGGACAGAACTAGCCCCTTTACAGTTGGACTGAATAGCATATCAAAATTGGGTAGACTTCCAGAAGACTTTTGTGATTTCGGTTAGCGGTTTGTTAATTGTCAAAAGGAGGAAGCTCCACTTTGCCCTCTGGCTTACCTTGACCTCATTTTGATCATAAGAGACCAAGAAGAGATTGAAACTCAAAACAAAAAAAAGTTGTGGGTTTTTTTTTTTTTTCATTTGCTAAATTAGTTTTTCAAACCACTTCGCCATGTTCCCTGAGCAAATCAAATGAGCAGAACAAAGGGAAGAAAAACTAGACCCCACATTTTTGTAGGGATAAGTCAGCTGGGCCTTATGATGTATCTATTACTTGATTAGTTGTGAGAGAGATTTAATTTTAAATGACAATCACCTATTTCTCAATATTGCTAAATTATTCTTTAGTATACTGCTAAACCTGCTCTCTGAGAACACAGTAATTACTTGTAAACCATTCTCCTCAGCTCAAAGGGTCACCTGGTTTGGTACAGATACTGTAAAAGAAAGCCAAAGCCTTACAACCACTCTGTCAACCAGGCATTGTCTCACTCTTTTTGCAAAGCCATACGTAGGCACGTCACTGAAAAGCTTTAGCTACACAGAGGTTGTGTGGGATTTTTTTTTTTTTGAACACTTGAGTAGCAGGAGTTTCACAGCTTGTAGAGTAGGGGACTTGTAATGGGTATTTTGAAAACATAATGATGCCAAAACTTATGCTTGGCTGCCAGAGAAGCTGAGAAAATTTAGAGCAAAAGCAGTTTTCAGCAAGAAAAAAAAAAAGCAACCAGGGTACCAGGACATTTAGTTCATTCTGAGGAATAAAAAAAAAAAAAAAAAAAACAAAACAAACCAAAAAACCAAGGAGAGATCCTGCTTTTAACTTGTGAGATTTGATTCTTTAAGCAACTCCACGAGGGGAGGGGGTGTGCACAGGGAAGGGCAGTAGAGAGATAAGCAGCTGGTGTTGCATTGAAGAGAAACATCCATAAAACCATGTTTATTTACATAAAGAGAACTGAGCAGAAATTTCTCCCCCACCTTCTCTACAGATGACTATGGAGAGCACATAAGGAAAATCAATGCTCACCTTTGGAACTTGAATACTCTTAATGTGAACCAGGTTAGGATTTACGCTCTAAATTCTGACCCAGGCAAAACATATACATCTACACTGAGAACCTGTTTCAAGCAACAAACTGTCTCACTTAGAGGCTGAACACACCTTTGGTCCACCAACAAACCAAAAATAAGCTCCTCACAGCTCTTGGCTTTTATATCAGAATACGGCACAACGTCATTCTTAGATGTGAGAAAAGAGCACGTGTAACTCAGCACTAGATCCCTTGTTAACCAATAGAGCGCTGGCAAACACAACCAAAATCTAGCTGAGCTGCCTGAGCTATTTATTTGGTACTGTATCAGCCTACACATAACCCAGGAAAACACCATACAAATCCTGCTGATCTGGTCAATGTAAGTGCTACGCAAGTTTATATACCTACACACTAAGGAACTGTTCCAAAGCAAGCAGCACAGCTTGAGACCTTGTCCCAGTGCTCTCCATTATAGCTCAGGGGGACTTCCTTGCCCAAGGAAGGAAAGACACACCCAAGGTTTAATACCATTACTGTTTTGATCCATACAGGCAGAGAAACTTTATTTGGCTGTTTGAGGCATTTAAGATTTTGCAAAGCTTCCATGCTTTTGCTCTTCTAGCAGTCCTAGTAATTCTATGAAAAATACTAGTGAGATCACTGACACACAAAGACACATCCTTCTGTTTTTGTAACAGCAATATTTTCTTCAAATATACTCTCTTATACCTGGCAGTAGTTTACACAAATTTTAAACAGACTGCTGCTGTGGACATGCTATACATCCTAAAGCAAGAGATTTTAAAGAGAAATATGTTGTTCCTTATGCTAAGGGTATTATGCTTGAAGCTTCTGCTTGGGAAATATAATAAGATAAGAGTACAGATTTTAAAAACATCCTCAAAATAGTTGGGTAAAAATACTTCACTCAATTTCTCATTTAAGAGTCACTTGTCTTAAATCTAGTAAATGTTTATTTTCAAGTGTTCAATTCTACAGCTCACATTTATGCGCTACCAAATTTTTTACTTGAATGCTTCTTTCCGTGGCATGTAACTTTAAAGACGTAGGGGGTTTTGTTATTGGTTTTGTTTGGTTTTTGTTTTTTTTTTTAAAAAGTCTTTACCCATTGAAACCGAGGAAAGGAAATCAAAAGCCACAGGAAGCTGCAAGTCAGGAAAAGGATAAGACTCAAGAACACTTTTTTTTCTTACTTCCTTGTTATCAAAGCCAATCAGGGATACTTTACAGAGACAGTTGTTTAGAACAGACATTACAGTAAATTTCTAAGTGCAAATAATTCTTCAATGCATATGCTCACCTAAATAACATCGTCTAGTATAACCCTAAGAAAGGCCAATTTGTGAAGAAGAATAGAATAAACTTTATGAAAAGTATGTAGAACTCTTCACATCACCACTCATCACCCAAAAAAGATTATGAGCACAAACTAATGTCAGACAGTTTCTTCTCTTAACTTTAATGCTAAACTCACAAAACAGTAAAACTAGCCAAACTTGCCCATTCCACTATGAGTGCTTTGGACTAGTGATTATAGGTATTATGAAATACTTTTCTCCCTAGATACAGTATCTGCGCTGGCAATTCACTTCACAGTGGAGAATGCAGTTTCCTTAAAAATCAGGTAGTGCCCTGTAAGAAATAACAGCTAGCAGGAATTTACAGGCAGTATAAAAACTTCTCCCACATTGCATAGTGGCTGTGTAGCATGAAGCATTAGACAACTTAATGATTACATGTAAATCTCTAGAAATTCCTTCCTGGGCCATTAAATGAGGTTACCATGGGCTCACCTTTCTCAATTACAAAATACACAAAATCTCAGTAAATCAACCCTCAATAGGCATTAGTGCCATGCGTAGGCTTAGGGAAGTAGTTGCACTGGCCCAATTATATATTAATTATCTGAGAACACATACATTTCCTTTCAGTCCAGCACACCTGCATGTTTACCACTGTTACATGAATGTAAGCTTTCCTACTATTTATAAGCACTTCGAAAAAATTGCTTTTTTTTGTTTTTTTTTTTTTTTTTTGAAACGTTTACAGTGTTCCTACCTTCCAAGTTGTTTCTGGAGATCCAGCATATACTGGTAACATTGTGCATAGTAGGTCATCTGGGCTTCAACAAAATCATTCAGACAGCGAAGATGATGTGCCTATAATACAGGAAAGCAAGATTTTAGTCTGTAGAAGTACCACCTGCATTAGAAAGATTGGTCTCCTAGTAAGGTGCTAATGCCAATATTGGCACATAGGGATTTATGCCACAAAAATAAACACATTTGAGCATAAAAAAATAGGTTCTGTACAAGCATCGTGCCATTTACTTACACAGTTTCCACAACAGAATCAATAGTTTAGCATATTTTTGCGGTTTCAACATTCAGTCGATCTGATAAGTAAATGGGAAGCTGACTTTAAAGGATAAAAATGAAAGCTCCTGCATTCTCAAGGTTAACAGGAGGCTACAGTTAATTTCAGTGGATACTGAACTAGAATTTGAAAACTTAAAAATACCAGTTTGATGTTACCAAAGCTCCTCAGCAGCTTTCTGTAGCTACTTTTAGAAAGTGTCCTGATTTTGACTTTACCCTCTACTCACATGTGTGCTGCTGATTCCTTCCAGTAGAAGTCTGGTAATCTCTGCTTGACGGTCGAATTCACTCTGAGTAATTCGTACTTCCTGTTCAGACTGAAAGTAAGAATGCACATTAGGTATTTGTACACGGCACTCTGTTACACCTACCAACTGCAACAGTTCCATTTTATTCAGAGCTACTCTTCCAAATGCATTCATGACAAGCGTAGGTGTTTGAAACTTGCTTTTTCTTTGCAGATCTTTACTAGGCAATGTTGAGGCCCTGTTATACATAATAAACAGCTCTCTCATCACACACTTACCAATGGATGCAAAAGCAAGGTATTTTCCTACCAATGGTATCACCTTACATCTCCCAATATGAAACCAAGCATTCACTGGCATAACAGTGTCTACTCCAGGGATTCTGCCAGCACAGCAGTGGCAGCCAAGGACAGCGTAATTTTTTTTCCCCGTACTTCAAGTTAACAGGGCTCTGACCAAATAATTTAGAGTAAACCTGCCTTTATTTTTGTCAGGTAATTGCACAGCAGTTGTACATAAATCTTTGATGCCAAGTTTTAACAAGATATTTTGTAAATTTACGTCTCGTACTGGTCACCAAGCTACTACAATTATTTCTGGAACTTGTAATTGATGCTTCTTTAAAAATATACAGGAACTATAGCAAATGCCCTAACTTCAAGTAGAGTAAAATTTATATCCAAATGATTGGATTTGAGTATCATATATAAATATTATTTATTCAAATTTATGTATAAACAAATTTAAAATAAGTTAACAATGTTATAGCAGTTTTAAAGGACTTCCATCTAGCACAAGCTGAAATTAGAGTATTTTTTTGAGGGGGAAAAAAAAACCCCACTCTCAAAACACACAAATACATAAAAATGTGTTGTAATAACCTAAGATGTACTGTTCCAAGACAGAATGCCCTCAGCCTGGATTTTGGATTACCTTGCCTCCATGCTTGTATGCATTTAGTACCTTATTTATAAAAACAATCCTAAAGCCAAAAACCTGCATTAAGTCCAAGATGCAGCAGTCACCATTTTCAACAAAAAGGAGTAAGGAAATCTATTTTCAGGAAACTTAGTGAGGTGATACCTAGAAAACACTGTCTTCAACAGGATTTTATGTGTTTGCAAACATCTACCAATGTTGATCAATACAAAAAGTCACATGGAAGAATCTTAATCTCAGAAATGAGCACAGAAGAATGAAGCTGTTACCCAAGAAATCTTTTTCATCTGAAGTCACTGCAGCTGGGAAGGCTTACACATTAATTAAACAGGGAGGAAGCAGCTATTGAGTACTGTGTGTTTCTTACTTAAAACTTAAGATAGCAGTGGATGTATCACGTAACAAACTAATTAGGTTTTCAAAACTTGTTGAGACAAGCATCTTTGCTTGGAATTTTTCTATTAAGTCTGTATTAAGATCAGTGAAATCCATCTGACTGTCCCTGAGAGATGTGTAAGCACAGAGGAAAAAAGCAAATCTGATAGCCAAGAGGGCAAGAAAAACGTTCCTTCTGTATTAGCAACACCTTCGTTTCCTTAAAACAAGAAACAACCAAACAAAAAAAAAACCCAACAAAAAAAAACCAACCAAACAAAAAAACCCACCAAACCCAAAACAAAAAACAAGAAAAACACCAAGCAAAATCATAGGTAAAACATATATCTAACAACAAATATTCTAGTCTCTCGCTTCTCTAAAGTCATCAGTTGCTAATGTGTTTCTTCCTGCCATGTAAGGAAATAAATAAGAACTTGTAATAAGGGGAAACATCCAGAGTAATTCTTCTGGTTTCAACAATATTTTAGCAAATCAACTGTTTTCTATAAGAAAAGACAAAGCAAGTAATGTGGTAACGTATTAACTTAGACATGTAAAAACTTAGCTGCTAAACTTAGCCAGTAACATTTGCTATTAACTTAGCCAGAGACTTTAAATACATTGCTTTACAAAAGCATCAGTACTGGTTTTGTACAGATTTACATGAATTGAATCATGTAATGATGTGTTACTCTCTTTTGCCCATCCCTATTTTCAGTTCTGACAGGTGAGCAATAGAAGGAGAGAGATCTATTCTACATCTTGTGGTAAAGGTGCAAAACAGCTGACTTTCAGTCTGGGAAGTTTATGGCCTGATCACCTTTGCTTCTCAACAGAATGAAGAGCTCAAAATACAACTTAAACTTTCCAGTGACCCCCCTGCTACAGTCATATTTTGTTTTTAGAACAATTAGAAGGCCTCACTGGGTAACTCCCAAGAAGATCCCTCAAAGTGGTCCTTTCCTTGCTCCCTGAGTTCAGAATATGAACTGAATTCTGAATATGAATATTCAGAAATTCATAATCTCCACAAATCTCACATAAGAATATAACACCTCTAAGAAATACTGTGTAATCCTTTATCTGAGTGATAACACACAATCATAAGAGCACAGGAAATGAAATCACCTTCCTAATGTTGTTCTCTTAGACATGCTATTTACAAAACAGTGCTAATGGATATACTTATGCTACCCAATACAGCTGGGCTTCCTTGTATGCTCCTACTCAAAAGACAGGAATTCCTCTGAATGCTCAAAACCTGTCTAGCCTCAATGTGCTGAACACACGCTAAAAGCCCCTGCCTTATCCATGGACTACACCAGACACCTTAGAGGACTAACAAAAACTGTATGTTTATAAAGCCTGTAACATCAGTAACTACCTCATGTGCTCTGTAGTATAGTATTTAATATCCTCTAATACCACATTTTAGAAGGTAAATTAAGCTGAAGAAAGTTTGTCATTGACACAATGCAGAACTTTTGTTCTAACTCAAAAACAAACCTTTAATTGATTTAAAGATTACTGGACAGTCTGAAATCTTTGTTGGGAAGCTTCTTAGATTTAAATTAAAAACCTCTTATGGATCTCTTCCTCCAACTTTCAAACACAGACAGGCAGATTGCCTTTAGAAATCAGGATGGTTTACTGTTCCTCTGGCAGAACACGTGTTGTAGTTTCTTCTCAATAGTCTCTGCTTTTTCTATGCTTAATAAAAAAGGGGACCTTGAATTACGTAAATTTTAGTCTCCTTTATGCTATGGTTAAGCACCTTGTATTATTTCATTTTCTCTTCAAGATACAATCTGTTAGATTTCACTGTCCTTAAAGTTGTCACCATCTCTGAAAAGCAACTGGTTTTATTCATCCTTGTCTTACAGCTTCAAGATTAGTTTTCATTACTCAGCACAGCTCCCCAGCTGTACCAAGTACTCCAGCAGACAGCTTTGCTGCTTCCAAATTGTTACTTTACTTAAAAGAGTAAATTGATTCTCAAACTTTGGAATCAAAGCTGAGCTATCTCTCCTTTTACAGTTCAACCTCTAAACTCCTTCTGCCTCCTAAACTCTCACGCTCTACACATATACTCCTCTGTTTGCACCATAACTCACAGGAAGTTGGAATAGGAAAAAAAAAAAATCTTTCATTTATTTTCTCTCAGAACGCTCAAGATTTCACCCATAGCTCCTTATCCCAGCTTCTATTAGCAGCTCCCTACACCTCCCACAGCTGTCTATCTAGACCCCCTTTAAAAAACACCATACTCCAAAGTCCCTGTCCTCCAGCTACCCTGATTTGCTATCGCTACCCTTAATTTTTTATTTCTCCTCTTCTACAGAAATTTCGTAAGAAATGTCTTCTGAAGTGTTAGCACAGCTTCTCAACAGCCCATTCCAAATGTTGCTTTATCAGAGCCAGTCAGCCTGACAGCAGCCCTTCCCAGGGCACGGGAGCAGCTGTAGCCCAACATTCCATTAGCTCCACCAAGTTTGCCCCTGTGCAAGGGATGGCCTGACAAGAGAAAGCTGCAGCCCCCCCTCCAGGGCTAATGCTGTATTTCTGAACCAGTCTTCAGCCCAGGTGCTGTTTTCAGATGTGCCTACCTCCTAACTTCAGTTGCTCAAGGTTAAGTACAGAATTCTCTAGTGACACTGGGAAGAAGTGTTTACCCAGAACATGGAACAGTAATTAAAATGCTGGAGTGCATGCAGGAAGCTCTGTTTTGGAGGGTTTAGGGTTTTTCTGGTCCCTGCCACTTTCTGGGAAAAAGCTGAAGATCAGTGTTTTTCAGCACAGTTTAGATTACTAGACCCCAACCTTTCTGAAAATTAAGATCATATTTAAGAGGCCATTTTTAACAGGATGCCATACAAGGAAATTGAGAGACAAGTCCTGTTCTTCTTTTTCTATTGTATCTTGTCATATGAGAGTCATACGGTACTAAGTGACAGTCAAAACCAGGTTACTATCAAACAAGCCCCAGGCATTGTTTCACCAATGGAGTTTGAAAGGCCTTAGAAGGGGCCAGTGTATTCTGACGTAATGCATCAGCCTGCCAGTGTTAGGCTGAAATCAACACCATGCAATATCCTTTATTACATTAGACCAGCACAAGTCATGGTTTCAGAATTCTGCAGTTTCTAAATTGTTTACTTACTTTTGTCACTTCCTCAGCCCATATCTAGTCAGCATTAAGGGTGGGGGGAAAAAAAAGAAAGTAAAAACATACACACTTAGACATTAGTAGTACTTTAATAGAGGATGCGACCGTATTTTGGCTTTTAACTACTTTCACATCCTCAGAGCTTCACAGGGATTTGTGAAGTGTTGTAAGTCACTTGACCAAAGTCCTTTATATACAATGAAACCACAGTGAGTATGGATAACACTACATCTGTGAAATAAGTAAGATACTAAAGAGCGTATGACTTGTAGAACTTATATGTTACAAGAATCTATTTAAAACAAGCTATTACAACATAAGACATAACCACTTAGAAAAACTACATGAATCAGACAAACTAGAACTACCTTATGGAGGAACTTGTTACTATATGTGTTAAAATATTGGAAAACTACGGTAAGCTATTCTCATTTTCACACCACATTAAGTAAAGACCGAAAGAGACAAATGATTCCTCTTGCTAATTTCATTTCACGACCATTTTTATTGAAACCCCAATTTAATTAAAAATGCTACAGAGGTATCTCAAATTGAGTATTAAAGTAGTAGCAAGTAGTACAGCAAAATCATGGACCTTCAAGGAATTTACTCTAGAAGTTAATTACATCAGCTTGCTGTTGCAATTCCCTGTTGCAATGCAGTTCCCCTTTAACCTTCATTTTCTGCAGCTGTAAGAAGGCCACCCAATGAGGCCTTCAGTAGGAAGAAATGTGTATAAAGGTTGCAAAAGAAAGTTGTTACAAACAAGTTTACTTGCTTGTTTATCTGATGACAACTGAGAAATCTGAAACACTAATTGAGACCCACTATGCTGTGCAGATCTAAGATCCAAACCAGGACAGGCTGAGAGCACAGTCTATGCTGTACATAATTAACTCCTTCCTTTTCCACTTTCACAATTATGATGCTAAAAACAGCTGCATTACTGAGTCCTTGCAACAAGTTTAGGATATACTGTACTCTAAGTTAAGCCATTAATTTACATGATATTATTCAGTTTCAGTAATTTGTAAAACATTGTTTGAAGGAAGTAATTTCTACATATTGCTAGCTATTTCACAGCATTTACTCCTTGTATTAAAAAAAAATTTCCTTTCCTCCAATGGATGAAATCAATTTCAGAAGTGATAAGAAAATATCAATTCCTTTGCATCCCAGGTTAACATTCATAAACTCATAGAAAATAGAATATAATACTTCAGATTGTCAGAATATTTCTAATAAAAACATGATCTAATGCTGTACTGACATAAGTGTATTTAGCACACTATACCAATCCAGTCTGGAATGGAAAGCATCTGAAACAAGACCAAATTGAGCTGGATAGCAAGGGGAAAAATTTGTCAGGAAAATGAATGAACACAGGAGGCCAACAAACCTTTAGCCATTTTACATGCAGCAAGTTGAGCACGTAAGAGACATTTACCATAATGTTATTCTCTTCAGGCTGAGAGGTGTTTAGTTGCTTAAATGCATAGATAAGAGACAAAAGTAAGTTACAACACCATGAATAGAGCAGATGAACAGATTGTTGGCACAAAGCACTGCAAGTTTAAGCTAAACAAGACTGTGAGCTGAATAAGGAGAAATAGAACTGTTTAGATTTCTATTTTAAATACTGATCTAAGCTTCAGTTGTACAGTAAGCATAGCAGAATGTAATTTCATCAAATATTAAATATTTTTATAACAGGAAAACAAATAATCAAATGTAGATGCAATTTATTGCTTTATCCCACGAAATAAAGTAGCAAAACATAAGTCTGTATCATAATTCAATACACTTTGCTAGCCTATCTGTTCAGCACTGTTTGTCAAATACCTTCTTTCATAAAGTAAGACAGCAGAAGATGAACCATTTGCATCACACCTATATCCAGGTTAGTTTTCATTTCTATATTGCAGAGGATAAAGTAGAGATACATTTTTTTCACTTCTCTAGGAATTCTATAATACTTCTTAAACACACACACTGGTGTTAATTAATTAAAAATGAAGTACAGGCAAGGTAGTGAAGAGGCCTAGAGTTTCATGCTCTACCAGCACTAAATTATTTGTGCATAAAACTGTGAATTACTTGATATATGAATATTTAATGTTGGTCAAGTAGGAGCAGCAGCAACTATGAATAATTTGAACCAAGCACCAAACTCTGGATGATTACACTGCTGATGGAACTGAAACTCAAGTATAGAGCCTTTCTTTTAATACTAACCTCAAGGGAAAAACTTTTCTTACAGTCTTTCTATTACTATAGAAATCAAGACACACCTGCTACCATGTCATAAAGGAAGCTAATAACAAAAATACTTTATACACAGGGCCAACATGCATGACATAGAGGACTGAGACACAGAAGCAGAAGTGTCAGGTAGAGACGATGCTGTTTTTTCAGAAGGATCACCATGCCAAAGATGCAAGATATTTCATCTATGAAGCTGAGTTTCAGATGCTTCAGTTTCAGATGCTTCCGAGACCTTTCAGGACAGTGATCCATTCAGAAAAGCCAGCAAAATCTGACAGTCCTGCTTCTGCCTCTATCATGTTCACTGCCCCTCTTGATTTAAATTGTCTGTACATCTGCATACTGCATTAACCCTTACGGGGACAATCACTTCACTATCTATCATTAACTGCTGCACTTTCAGGAATACAGTCAAAAGATAGTTATGAAACTACTACAAGCATAACCTGCTGAAACTGCACACATTCAATTACCTATTCCTCCAGTCAGAGCTATTTTTAAGAGTTTAAAAAGCAAAAGCTTTTTAGTCTTCTTGAGCAATCATTTCTTGAGGGAATAACAATGGCTATGAGCTGTAAGTTTAAGAGTCTCACCCTGTTTGGTGTTGTGAAATAGTAACAATACAGAAAGAGTAAACTACGAATACTTTGGAAACAGAAGTTAAGTATAGATAGGTTCATCAGTTGAAAGTAATTATACATATGCTTCAACACTTGAAGAGATTCAAATGCCAAAACTTGACCTCTGAATGATTTGTATTTACAATCATCTTGGCAGATTGTTGCAAGTAATTTTTGGCAGTATAGCCTCACCTAGTACAGAACAAGGGGGCAATATTTACTTGGGTCAAGTAAGTTCAACTTGGTGGAATTTCTAAAAATAGAAAACTAACATTTAGATCAGCAATTCGCTTTCGTTTGCCTGTGTGAGTAAAAAGTGAGGGTAAAAAAAGCTAGGACTGGAAACATAACCAAGCAGTTGAGTTTATAAACATATATCAGGAAGTTTGAAAGTTATGAACATATTAAAAAAAAAAAATTCTACTTACTGCAGCTCGAGCTTCTGCAACTTTTGCCTTCTTCAATCTGGTTTTTGCTGCATCCAAATCTAGTCTTTTATTTTGTAATAGTTTACGTTCTTTCTGAAAGTGAGTTAGGTTAGATTGTGAGAATAGATACGTACTCAAAAGCAAAAGCCTGTCTACTTGGAATGGGTTTTTTCCCCCATGAAGTATCACACACAAAAAAAGTTCTTTAACTCAACAGAGAGGCAGAATTAGATCCTGATTATTCTCACACATTTTATACTTGGGATAAATGTTTTTAATAGCACAATAGTTACAAAAAGCAAGTTTTCTAAATTATTTTTATTTTACCTGGTCAAAAGTAAGGAAAATATAGCAAAGGCACAAAATCCCCCCAAGTTTTTCTACAGTAGTTTGAGGAAAGCAATAATGCACAATTATCTCCTGCTACATTTTGAGGATTTATAGTTACAGTTGGTGTAAAATGCTGAAGAACCACAATTCAACTTACAGCAATAGTTTTGTAGTCTCCTTCAATAAAGTTTCTTAAGGGATTGAGAAAGTTTATAGCAGAAGTTTGAATAAGTTCTCTGTCTGCTGTCCCAATTCGCTTTTGTGTTTCTCCACATTTAATGAGTGCATTTCCTGCAAAGGATAAAATAAAAAATACCAGTTTCATAGTGATTCAGGCAGGTGGTTAACAAAACAAGTTTCTACAGGCAGGAAAGTTTAGGCCAGCAGCTTGAAAGATAATCCAACGCCATCACCAGGGCTTTCAAAGGAAATCCAAATAGTCAAAAAAACAAAAACAAAACCCCAAAACTCAAACACCAAAAAACAACCCACCAAACAAAAAAACCCAACCATACAGAAAAACACAAACAAAAACCCCACATGTAACCAAAAAACCACATCCCCCCAAAAGCAACAACCACCCAAACCAAACAAACCCACACACCAAACCAAACCATTTTTACTAGTAACAGTCACAGGTCAAGGCAAGATTTCAATGACAACAGATACAGCATTGTAGATGTGACATTAACTATGGCAACTCCTTTGGGAACACCTGTTTTAGAATGGGATATCATACCTATTTATTTGAATCCAACAACCTCCTGCCCCTATACCAAATTTTTGTTTAGCTCAGTTATAGTTGTGAGCAAGGAAAAAGCTCACCTAGCTACTGGAAATTAATGTTCTTTTCCTGCACCCACCTACTCCAACTTCTAAATATGCATTTGTACATTAACTGAACAATACTCTGAAATTTGGCTGCAAGTCGGGTATTGAAACTGCAATTAGTGTATCAAGAATACAGTTAAGTTTCAACAGGCTGACACAGCTGAGTTAAGAATTACTTCTCTTCAGAAAAGTTATTTCTCTTCAGAGAAATAAAATATATCGTGGCACCACACGAAAGCTAATGGTTTATGTATCTTTCAGCTGATACTTTGTTACTTGCCTGAATTCTGAAAATTGTGCAAGTTAAGGGAGAGTGTGCCTGTAAGTACAGCTATATTTGATGTTAAAAAGCAAGACCTGAGGATGATGTTCTGAAGGAAGGCCACAGATAACAGCATAAAACCACGTGGAAGTAAGAGGAACAAAGCCTGACGTTATTGATTTTGTATCCAGAAGTTTTCTATAAAACATGTACTTTAAATGCACTTTCCTTCTTTTGAAGGGGAACACTACTATTTCCAGAGATAAAGAACAAAAGCTTTTCCTCTCACTACAATTTTAAAGAAAGCAACTGGAGAGAGATAACTATCAGACTTCGATTGCAGACTATATTATATACACAGATATCCACGCATTTCCATTGGTTGTTAATTTAACAGCTAAATCTGTTACCAGCAACTTTAAGAGTTGTAGCAAACACTGGAATTAGACTTTACAATTAATGCCGGTGTAAAAACATTACATATATAACACCCCCAACCCTTCCATCATCTATATACATTTGCTGGAGAATGAAGAAAATTTTGGTTATGTTCTACTTTCTCAACTTTAACAAAATATTATACATTAAGAAAAGAAGGAAAAGAAGGAATACTGTAAAGTTAGAGAGGCTTCTTACTAAAGAAGTTAATTTCAGATAACATTTTCACTTCACACCACAAATAAAATGCATAAATGTCAGATATGCAAATATGTTCCTATAACAAGGAAACTGAATTGCAGAATTACTTGTTCTGGTAAGAAAATTGTCCATCCACAGACTGTTATCATTCCAACAGCAGGTTCTATCTTCAGATTTGGATAGAAACCTCATCACTGATCTTCCAGTGCTTAAAGTTCTACAGCAAGTCATCTCAAATTGATACAAAAATCACTGAACTCTTTTATGTAGATAAAGACAAGAAGTATAATTTTACATTGGGAAAAACAAGATCTGTGCATCTTTTCTCCTTGATTTCTGCAACGCAAGACATTTTTTGCTTCTACTTACCATAGGCTGTTCCTGGGCCAAATTCATTCCCGGCATCAATCATATACTGGCCTAGTAACTCTGGATTATTCATGCGACTTGGTGCTTTGCGGTCCAGCTTCTCATAGACAAATTCTTCTATCCTGGCATCTAAAAAAACATGTTTTAGTTTAAATAATTCCTGTCATTCAAAACACAAGCTAGAAATAGAAACAAAAGAAAAAAAGGAATTTCAAAATCCAGACACTAAACTCAACATTAAGTGAACAATGTTAAGCTGAAGATTCTTGGAAACTGACTGTAATCCATGTTTGTCATGCTACGTTCAAGTGTTTCTTAGACCTATCCACGGAAATGAAAAATTATACTTTTCCTCTCCCGTCTATCAGCATATTTATACATTTTATTTTAAATTCTGTCCAGAAGTCTTCACTGTAGGAGCATAATAGAACACTTCTCCTTAAAACCAAGCCGCCTTTTTTTACTTCGACAGAAAAAAAGTATGTAAATTGTTCACTCGAATTAGCAGTGTAGGAATTACGGTCAACAACTAGTATAAATTCTCTATTACGATGTTCTGAAAATTTCGTAGCCCCAGAAATTACATCCTCTTTTCCACTCTCCTCCTTCCTTGAATTGCTCTGGAAGAAACCACAAAAAATAACAGAAAGTGTTTCATTTCTTATTCCCATCTTTCCTTAGTTTGAGCAAAACTATCAAAAAACCCTTGCTGTGACTATCGGACAGTTAACATCCATCATCACAATATTAAGCGACAGTATGATTCCTAGGTGAAAAAGCCCCACAGACATAAACAGGGCCACTGTTAATTACAAAAGCAAATTCCTGAGATAAAACACTTGAGTTTTCTGGCCAACTGTTTTGACTTCGTAACTAGTTCTCTTTATTTATGCACTCAGTATGAACTAATTTCAGCCTGCAACAGCACAGGCAACCACAAAGAAGCTCCCCAATGAACAAATCTGCCACTCTGATGCAACCAAAAATAATACTGATAATTAGACAATTTTCAACAGCACTGGATTAAATAACTACTCTCTCATGAAGGTCACAAAAAAATAACCTGACACAGAGACACAGGTAGCAATGCATTTCCTGGCACCAAAGGTGAACCAAAAATTGTCCAAATTCATTGTTTTTTCTTTACTTGATACATAATAATTTATTTTTCACTAAATGACCAAAGAACTGAAAAGTAATCTAAAATTACTGGACTGTTACCATAGGTCTGACCTAGAGGTACAATTAAAAATATGATTGAAAGTCATTTTTCTCCCCCCAGACAGGGTCACTCCATTAACAACAACCAAAAGAAGCTCTCTACAGCATGTGATAGTCCTCTGGAGTAGGCCACCAAACAGCTGAAGTTACATTCACAGACGAAGAACGCTGAGTATTTTTAGCCATCAGAAAATTGACTGGTCAGCATAACTAAGACACTATCACATATTATCCTTCTACTGAATCTTCCTCACCGTTCTACTCCAGTTAGTGATTCAATATTCAACAATTACAAGTCTCCAAAAAAGCCAGTAGAGATTATAGATGAGAAATTAAATGCACAAGCCAACTGTTTCCTCTGTCTAGACAAAAGTAGGAATTTGAGCTGGAATATTCTGTAAGTTCTGTCGCGTCCTTCCCGCAGGATTAATTGCTTTGGTTTTTATGTTTAACTACTGCTTTTATGGCAAAAGGATGCAATGGGCTTCCAAAACAATACTTCAAAGATCAGCATTATAAAGAATTTATCTATTTGGCATTAGATAAGTGCTATCAGTGTATGATTTACCTGTATTAATAAGTCCTAACCTGGTATGTCACTGCAAGGAGAGTATTTATGTTTTCAGTGCAGAGGTATTAGTGGTATTATAACTTTATTATTTGAGCAAACCTAAAGAAGGTTTAGAATTATTTTTAATAGTAGTTAGCCCAGTGACTAGAGACCAGGTCTTGACTTGAAATCTAGATCACTAAGCAAATTCCTATAGCTGCCTACTCTAGTGCAACTGCCACAACCGGCACAGGTAACTGTAAGATATGAATCTGAAACTGATATCCTCAACATTACTACTCATTGCAGAAGTTTCAGAAACAAATACAATTAACACATAAGAAAACGACATTTCTTCTGTGTTTTTTCTGTTATTGTTACAGTAAGTTTCACCAGTGATGAAAACATATTTCAAACTTTATTGAACTGCCTAAGTATGGTGCACTAATCTAATCAAGTCTTAGTAAAGGACCTGTTTAAAAACAGGCATTTCAGTTCATCTTGTCTGCTTCAAACTGAACTGTATTGTGAAGACAATTTAAAGTAATGAAATAATAATGAAATTTTCTTGAACCACTGCATCTACCCTACAAAGAACTTCAGAGTTCTCACAGCTCCCTACGATTTCTGGAATTAGAGTGGAAACTTCAATTAATCAGGAAACAACTCAAAAACCAGTCAACCTCAGACTGACCACACTATGAACCAATGCTATAGTTTAAAAAGCTCTGTCTAAAGCTTTTCCAGTTTGAAGGGTTAAGGAAGTACCAGCAATTGGTACGGTGTCTCTGATTTTCAGTAGCTTTTCAAAATATGTTTTCCCTAACTCCAGCCTGCAAATTTTAGAACTGCTATGTTTAGTCATAACTTATGCAGTACCTATAGCAGTAAACATTTGAATTAATCCACTTGCCAATGAAAAGTTGGAAACAAAAACCCAAAGGGCTTCTTACTTGGATTTGGCTGCAATAATACTTCTGTTTGCTTCATTATTTTTTCTGTCCACAATTTAGTGCATTCTGCTTTGCTGAGAAGGTTCTCCAGGTGAGCATCCAGTTCAGTCTTCTCTGCTTGACCAAGCTTTTCTTCTGTGAACTAGGAATTAGTCAGACAGGTTGAAAATACTCAGTTATTTTGTAAAAATCACTTCCCAGGATAAGTTCAAGACAGTAACTATACAGTCAGTTGCAGACCATGTTTTCTAAGATATAACCACTATCCAGTTATCAAAAAATCTACAAATAAATATGAAAGTTGTTAAATTCAACAACACACACCCTTAATATCAATAAGAAAAGGGGCAGGACGGTGTTAATCAGACCAAGATGAGGAAGGTAATTTACAACGTTATGAAGAAATCCTCTGCTCAGTACCGAGTTCTCACTTGAAGCACTTCGTCCAATTTTGCATTATATACTTTGAAACACGAGCCAAAAGGAGAGTCCAGAGGTAAAGACAACAATTAAAAGATTACTTCAATCTTGTGTATTTTGTAATTAAGTCGGTCCCTTCTCCCACAGTAAAACCTAAAGACACAACAGATTCTCATTGCATCTACCTTTTATGTGTTTAAAAAAAAAAATGTTGTCCTGTCCACAGCAAACAGGACAAAAAAGTATTGAGTTTAAACTTCAGCAGGAAGATTTAAATTAGAGCTAGACAGTAGAGAAAGCTTTTAAAGACAAGGATTAAAAGCTACAAAAGCTTACCCTGGGAAGTTGTGGAATATGTATCTTTGGGGGTGGGGGGTGTTCTGCTTTTTAGAATAGGACAAATCAATGTTTGATGAATACTTTAGATATCAAACTGATCCTGCTATGCCTTACAGAAACAATAAGATACCTCTGCTGTTCTCTTAAGCTGCACTTTCAGTCACAATAAAATACAAAATAGCTCCATTTAGCTAAATAAATCTAGCAGACAATTAATTTCACTTGATATTAAATTCATGCCAACTCTTATTAATCCACAAGCAGTTTGTACTTCAACCCCAGTTCTCTGGGCGAGGGGGAAGCCATGCGTTTCACATAATGGAACCAAGCAAAACCGGAACCCAGGGGTTTGCCTGCCTCTCTTTACAACAGTAGTTCCTCATGACGATGATGATCTCATCACTTGACAGCCTGTTCAAAGTCAGGCACTTTCAGAAGAATCTGGCTTATGATTAAATCCCTAACAAGCTTACCAGTTAAGAACATAATAGGACTTGAAGCATTTTTGACTGTCAAACTTCATTCTTAACAAGTTCTCTGGGGGGATATATAAACTTGCAGTAAGAAACAAGAATACAATACAAGTAAATTGCATTGTCCAAGTTTGTTTTAATTTCCACTGCATGTAAAATAAAACCAACTTTGATAGCATAGTTAAATACTGTGGCATTTGCAGTTCTACATGGAAGCAAACTCCCTTTATGAGAAAGTTTATATAGTATAGGGCAGAATGGAATTTATCTATAAATGTATTAGTACTGATTTTTAAAGGGCTTTTTAAAAAGATGTCACATACTTTAAGTTGTTCTCAAACTTTGTACAGATTCATCATAATACAATATGAATGGGTTTGAAATTATTTTTTTTAATTACAGAGAAGTGTATTTGTATATGAAATGGGTTTTCCTAGTAATATTTCCATAAATCTTCTCAGCAGTGTGAAGACTGCCAACTGAAGACCACCATGTCAGATTTTACATATACATTTAAAGAAGAAACTTAATTTTAGCAATACAGAGCAGCATGGTAAAGAGTAGTTAGACAGAAGTATGCTTTCCAACATCATGATGTAACAATAATGGCACTCTGATTTCACATCTCAGTTACCATGAAACCTGACCTCCCTAACCTAGCTTACCCCTAACTAAACCTGAGTTGGTCTTTCCAGTTTACATTCTTTTTCAGATGCTCTTCAGTCCCTAAGGACAAGAACAAAATAAGGAAGAACTTTTCTTCTGCTTACAAAAGCTTTTCCAGGATAGACAGATACTACAGTTTTTCTACTTTGATTAGAGCTCTAAAAGTTTTGTTTTCCTTTGCATTAAAGCTTAAAACATGCCATATATAGATACTTGATGGAAGCACTTGCTGGATCAAATCATATCCGTAAGCCATCTAATACATCCACCTACCTTTATTAAATTCAAAACGTGTACACAAGTTCCCCGAGTGTCACCAGCTCACCCAGAAGGCAGTTCTGTTTCGTATACAACTGGGTTACTGGTGTTTCAGGTCAACTCACAAACAATAAAAGTGTTTCTGCTACCAAAGAGTAAGAGCCCAGCTTCTTCTCGACCGCTGCACAGGCAGCTCATTGGCTACAGAGCCTGGCTAGAGGAAGGACTCACATTCTTACTACTCCACTCTATGGCATTATTTATCTCACCTCAAATACCACTAACTAGAACCATTTGCTACTTTGTTCCACCAATTGCAACTACTGCAAGACTGACTGAAAACAACTCCTTCTAGCATTTTCTGCCTGCCAGAAGGAAGGGCAGGCTTTGGGTGACGATGGACAGTAAGCTTGATTTTTCTCTAAATTACAAACTAGAGTGTAACCTCCTCTGCAGAAGGAACAGCTTTCCTGGAACATGAATATCAGGTGGTTTTGGGTAAATGGGTAAAACAGCCCAGATCCCCTTGTAGCAGAAAAGTTTTATAATCCTGTGAAACACTAACAAGACATTCACCATCTTCTAAGTTGAAATGGAAATTTATGAAGCAGTTTTATATCACTTTATGCAACCAGCGTCCTGTCGTATCAGGTCATCCAGAGGAGCCTGAACGTAAGAGTTTAATTCAATATACAGAACTGTAATTTTTAAAGGAGGATACAAAATCTACACACAGAGGATAAAAAAAAATAAAGAAATAAAATCAATCCACAAAATTATTACTAATACTATCTGAAAGCCCTACATAGGAACTTTAAAAAAAAAACAACATGGGAAACAAGAGTAGCACAGAGAACATAAGTTACTTAGTTTACAAGAACATGTTAGGTGTTTGCTGCTCTCCCTTAATGACATCATTAAACTTCTTGTTGTAGGGGTGTGGCAGCTGATAGACCAAAATTATGACTTCACATTTCCACTGAATTTTAGTCAAGATTAAACAGATAACTAATGGTATCTATTCAGATTTCAACCAACAACGCAGATAGAGCATACTGGAGTAAACCAGAGTTCACACCACCTTTAAACCTCGACAGACTGCAAAGACCTGTATTAAATTTACTGCCATATAAGTTGATTTAAATGTAAAAAGTCAAGATAAAAGAGACGAAATTACAAAGTCCCATCACAGGATCTTACAATGAAGGGTGAACTGCATCTCCTTTTTTTTCCTTGTCCAGCAAGAAAAGGAAAAGGGGTGGAGGTTGGAAAGGAAGAGATGGTCTGGGAAACATGTAGACTTGGAAGAAGCCAGCGGATAGAAGGAAAAAAAAAAAAAAAAAAAAGAAAAAAAAACCTGGCATGGAAAGCCCTCCATCACAAAGAAAAGCCACAACGACTGCTTTAAGTTCATTTAAATTTGAACAGCAATGTTTTCTGACGAGTTTGCATTTTCAGAGCTCTGCTGTGCTGCTGATCATTGGTTCTGCTTGAATATCGAGATTTAGGGCAATACATCAGACCGTTCAGAGCAGATAAAAAACTTTAATCACGTTCCAAACCTGTCTGTGACCCAGCAAGAACCTATGGGAAACCGAAGTGGATTACTCCGCACTGGCTGGATGTCCACCTCCTTACAGGAAATCTGTTCAGGTTTGATTATATAAAGAAAGGAGATTACGCCTCAAGACAACCGCTGAGAAACAAAAGCCAATTATAGTGCCCTTAGTGTGAAGAAAGGGGAAGACATTCAGAAACAATGGGCTATCACCAAAAAAAAAAAAAACCCAAAACTTAAAAACGGTATTAAAGCTCAGACAAAACCCAAAAGCGTAAGCAGAGAGATACTCTCACGTGTCAGGGCGAATTTTACCGATCAGGCAGTGAAACACGTTTTTAGCAGGCAGTAAAAAGAAACACGAGCTTCTTTCAGGCGAGACACACCTTGGTCTTTTCCACGCAAGTCCGATCACATCTCCTCGCAACTGACGCCTGCTCAACTCGTCCCCCCCAGCCCAGGCGCCTTCCCCCCTCTCTCCCTGCGCTGACCTTGGGTCGCCTCAGCCTCTCCCCCGCCAGCCCCCCGAGCCCAGTCTGGACGAAAGCCGGGGCTGGCAGGGGAACCCTGGGGGACGGGGCTGGCTTGAGAAAGAGGCACCTCACAGCGCTGCATCGCTGCCCGGCCAGGCCAGAGGTCCGGGCTCATCGCTCGCCAGCGCAGCCGGGCCTGCCGCTCCCTCAGAGCCGGAAGCCCTCGGCGGGCCCGGCCGTCAGCCCGGCCCCTCCCGGCCGCCGTTCCCCCGGCCCAGGGCGGAGCCGGAGTCGACCTTCCCGGCCAGCGCCCCGAGCCCGGCCCGGCGGCGGCCCCACGGAGCCAGCTCGCAGCCTCGCCCACCTCCGCAGCCAGGGCCGCGGTGGACGAAGCCCAGTCCCGGCGAGGCCCCGCAGGGGCGGCGACCGGGGCGTACCTGCACGGCGCGGCTCAGGAAGGCGCCCGCGTCAGCCGCCAGCTTCTTCACATTGAAGTCCATGATGTTCATCTTCGGCGGGGGAGGGGGCGCTGACTCAGCCCGGGGACCCGCGGCAGCGGCCGGTCCGGCCCGACCCTCCGGGGAGCCGCCGGGGGAGGGGGGGGCGGTGCCAGGCCCGGCCCGGCGCCGCAGCGGATTGGCCTCAGCCGCGGCGTCAGCCGCGGAGCCCGGATCGGCCTGCGGAGCTGCGGCGACACCCTCCCCGGCCCCGCCTCGGCTTCCCGCCGCCGGGAGGGGGGCGGTTGGGCGGGGCGGGTGGTGCCTCCCGCCGCTGGGGGCGGCTGCCCCCCGGGGCTGGCACGCGCCCCGCCTCAGGCGGCCCCGCGTTATCGGCGCGCTGCAGGGCTCCGGCGGTTGCTCTGCACCCGGGCCGGCAGGCGGGCTCTGCGGAGCCGGCCGCGGCCCTTCCCTTAACGAGCGGCTAGCGGGGAGGTCGGAAGAGGCAGAGGCCCCTTGTGCGGGAGGTGATGGCCCTCCCGGAGCACCTTTGTCCGCGACCCTACGCGTGAAAGCCGCGCGGCGCCGGGAGACGGGGGCCCGGTCTGTCCCGCTGGGGCTGGCAGCCTTGGTCCCGGCTCTGGGAGGACAAGTTCCACTCCCGCTCCCATTCCTTGAGTCCAGAGTTTCCTAAGTCAAATCTTGTCTGCATGAAAATTAGTTTTCAATACACCGTGAAAATGGAAGCTAGGAAAGAATTTTAAAAGTAGTTCAGGAAAAAAAGGCTGTTTTATTAAAAGGGCTAGTTTAGATAAAGGTGTATTGAGACACAAATGTAAAAGGGCACCAAAGCATCACAAAGGGAGTACTGGAAAATACCTCGGGTATAGTAGCATAACTTAATGCCAGCAATCAAGCAAATTAAGAAAATAATCTTCAATCTTAATACTTTATATTATTTAAATATCTCATGATTTCTGAGTGCCCAAGAAAGGATGTTTGACACAGGATGGCAATTGGAAAACAATAGGGCATCATTGGCAACAAACTAATATTCCCAGCTTGAAAATGATTCTGCTCATTCAGTTAGGCATTTTACCTCAATAATCCGAATAGTAGGTAATGTTTGGCCACATTTGATAAAATCAGAGGAAACGCTAGGGCATTATGACAAGAAGTGAATTCCAGAAAAAGGAAATAACTGTAACAATCAAAGCAAGCTTGCTTACGTGCCAGTCAGATTCCAGGAATTAAAACCAAAACAAAAAACAGACTGTGTAAAGTTCCCATTGTACCTTTAGTACTGATAAGGAGAGGGCCTGAAAGCTACTGTGTGGAAGTGTTTGCTTTGCTTGAACACATCTTACCTTTTTCAGCTTTTATTGTCTTACTTATACAGGCATGTGTTTATATATAAAAACTATATGGCGTTTGTTTCCATTTCTTAAACTGAGTTGTACTGGTATGTAAACGTCTCATGAGTCTCTGGTAATGGTCAGCACTACATGGTCATATCGGAGCTAGTCATGATTTCTTGTGATACCAAGCGTCGCATATTTGAAAAGACAGCAACATCAAAGATTTTAAATTTGGACACACAGATGCAATTATTTCACTTCACAGCTTTCATTGGTGCTAAGTGTCAGTGGTTCCTCTTGATGGAATTCCACAAAAAGACAGAGATGCCAAACAACTGAGAGCAAGGGTGCCTGGCCTTGAGGCAGCAGCATCACCTCAGGTGAGATGTACCTCAGTAATGCTCAGGAGAGTGGTGTATTCAGACTGGAATTGACAGCAACCAACATGGTCTAGCTCTTCCCAAACCAAAATAATTCAAGTTCTTCCCTGAGTCTTGCACCTTGTTGCTGCTCATGACATGTGAAATTCACCAGCCAGAGAAGAAAGTGCTGCTTTCTCGGGTATATTGACTGACAGCCTCAACACTTGGCTTTTTCCTTTAGAAAATGGTTAGATACCTCTCATTCCTCTCATAAACGGGATGGAAGAGGAAGACAGCTCCTGTCCCATGGGTTAGAGTGTTCTTGTAGGATTTTGAATATGTACTTTTAATTGCTGATTTCCTAAGGAGCCCTAAACAGAACTACTTCTTAGGAAAATGCCTAACATAGCTGGTACTTCCACCTTTAGCAGATGGACTGTTTGGGGCATTGAATGTGTTTTTTCAGTTCTCACTTCTAACATCCTTCCTCTTTTCATGAATGTGTTAAGCAGTCAGAATGTGAATGAGAGGGAAAAAATAACTCTTCAGGCTAATGGTTACTACACTTATGTAAGAGGAAGATCTGTTCTAGTTCATGTTTATATATTTCATATAAAACCCTAGTTTGGATATTCCCCCCCCGATTTTATCCTACAATGTAAAATAAATTCAGTATTGGATCACACCCAGGAACTCCATGCTTTCTGAGTTCTACAGTTCTCTGCTACTCTAAAAACACTACTGAGTTACTCCTCTTCTTGAAATTCTTTTTCTTTGCACCCTGTAGGCCTAGAATATAGTGTTCTGGACAAACTCTGGGAATTTTTTTGGCATCCTAGGAGGAACAGGCATTCTGGTGTTAACAACTGAATCTTGGAGGTTTCTGTTGTTGTTTTAAGAGATTGCCACATGCAGGCTGTCTGCCCTGTCTTTATTAGAAGTTTCAATACCTTATTGTAATAGGAAACTTTGTCCCTCTCTACAGCTGCTATTCAGAGCCAAAACCATTGTTAGGGATTTGGGTTCAGGATAAACTGATATATCTGGCTCAGGTAAAGAGAGTCATACCTGGCACATGGGCTTAGTTCCAAACTAGATAGTGACCTAGAGAGCTCTGAAGGTATACTCAAAGAATGAACCATGTGTAGAGATAGAGTAGCTCATTCTGATAAAATCAGCTGCCACTTGTGCTGGAGGAACAGTACCTTCCTTCAGAAGTGTAGCATAGAGACCAGGGATGGTCACTTTTAAAAGTACTGAAGTATAAGCTATAAGAGAATCTACAGAATCATCTCAGGGTGAAAAAGAAAATTGAAGCATGCCGTGTCCTCTCATCTCTGACAATTAAGAAGGTGGGTGACCAATGCACCGGCAGGTATGGTGAACACCATACTCTGCCTGCTGCCTTCAGCTTTGATTATAACATGTCCAAAAAGAGGAAAGAACCTTTTACAGCATTGTCTTGTTGGATATAAACAGACCCCAGAACATGCCTGCCTCTGATCAGAAGTAAAATTTATATAGAATTTATGTAGAGAACTTCAATAGTGTTACTTGGTCATATTTTTTTTGTGAGGGCTTTGAGGATTTCTGATTAAGATTTCCTAAGGTGGGGGACAAATAACACCAGCGGTTAGAATTGCTTTAGTTCTAGCCCTTTATACCTCTTTGGATCACTATATTTGTCTACCTGAATGCTGATCGTGTAGCTGTAAAGTTTTGCAGCAAAGTACTACATATGCATAGGCTGTAAAATAGGGCAAGAAGCTTGAGATCTGTAGGTTGAATAACTAGATGCTGCCGCACAGCTGCTGTTACGAGCTGTACTAACTTTGCTTCCTTGTCAGACTTACCTGTGAAGAAATTAATCTTAAGGTTTTATTTCTCGTCATTAGACTTTTCTTGAAAAGCTTGATGAAAATCAAAAGCATCCAAAGTGTGTGGAATCGTAAGCATTTTTTAAGGTCACTTTGCAGACACATTGCAGGTTTAGCACAGGTTAGCATGGTTCAGAATAGCTTCATAGATAATGTAAATTTTTATTTGACATTAAGGTGTGCTTTAATTTTAAGGAAGGTATGATTGTCCTAAAATCTTTGAATTTTAAAGCAATCACTTGAATACCACTTACCAATACCTAGTGTATCCATTGGGAGTGCTTCCAATATTCTTTCCTTGATGCTAACGAGTCTTGGACCATATCCTTAAAGACTTACCAAAAAAATCCAAATGAACCAACCAAAACTATATTAATATAAAGGTTTATAGTATAATTACAAAAATAAAATATTTTTTAAAATATTTTTAATATATATATATATCTTGTAACTGAAATGCTTCTAAACTGACTCCCAGTACTGTTTCCTGACTTTATGGGAAGGTAGTGTTTAAAGCAAAAGCTTTGGAGTCAAAGACTTAACAAAGACAAAATGACTCCATAAGTCAGTTTATATCACTGTGAAAATGCAGTAAAAAAATTAAACACGTTTCGGTAGCACGTATAACCCCATATACAACCCATGTTGGAATTCATACATATTTAGTTCTATAATGCATTGAGTTATATGGGTCACATCTTGCATCACTGTGTGTATATACACTATTCCCCTTCCTGTTCATGATTATGTAACTGCAGCATATATTTTCATAAAACAGCTGTTCTATGAATATTTATGTATTTATGTCATCTTTTAATGCATTTAAACTGCAGGAAATGAAGAGTTCTGGCAATGTATTGCCAGTCACAACTCTGCAGGACTCCAGCTAATACTTTGAAGAATAGCAGCAATTCTGGAACCAGATTTTCAAAATAGATGTGTGTGAAAATCTGAAGGTAAATTTGATTTAACATTTATTAATGTAGTGAAAAGACATAGAAAAATCAAAGGAGCAAAATGTGTCATTTTAAATAAATATTATTAAAATTTACCTCTATTTAATAGTCAAAGCTTGTTTTACTAAAATAGGTAAGGGGATATGTTTGTGCGTGTGAGTCTATAGCTTCTGTGCCAACATTATCAACTGTGAGCTCAGCTTGATAATAAGCAGGCAAAGATTGTAAAATCAGTAGTGCCAGCTGCATGGCCTGTGTACAGTCAGGCTTTCATGAAAAATCTGGGGACTGGATTTGACAGAACCAGAAAGCAGCTGTTCCCAACAGCACACTTCCGCTATCGGTACAGCTCTCCGAGTGAGAATTAACATTCTTTTTCACATTAGTCCACTCTTCCACTAATCCTTACAGCAGTTGTTGCTGTGCTTCCCCTAAACACTTAAACTGGAGTTGCACCAGGACTGCTTGCAGTGACTGGCAAAAACGATTGGTAAGCAAAAGTCCTGAAATTTCAGGGGACTGGACTAGGTAAATCATGTGTTGTTTTTGTGATCTTTTTTTCTTTCATTATCGTGCTTCCTGGAGCCACAGTGGGTTAGTTTGATTCCCGGGCAGGATAATAATTTGGTCCCACACCCCAGCTGTCAGTCTTAGAAGAAGTTGTCTATCTTATACTTGGAGGAAAGGAAAATTCTATAGGCCATAACTGTCTCTTATGAAAATAAAAATTAAATTTTGGGGGTTCTTCCTTTTACTGTGCTATGATGGAGGTATATTCACATTGCTACCACTTCCCTGATGATGACTGTGAGAAAGTCACTTTATCACATGGCACTACAGTTTGTCCACACATGGCACAGGACTAATTAAAATTACCTTCTCCCTGGAACACCATGAGGTCTGTGCAGGAAGAATCATAGAATCAGAATACCAGGTTGGACAGGACCTTAAGGATCATCTAGTCCAACCTTTTAAAGTAAAATTTATACACATATATAGTTTGTAGGAAGATGAAAGCTGAAATTATTTCAAGAGCCTTGTGAAGACTGTATTGAGGAACAAAGCTTACATGATTTTGACTTTATCACATCCTTTTTAGCTAGGCTGAACCAGTGTGTGCAGTTGTGTTAGTGACTGGGACCCCAGCCCACATGGCTTTTAAGCAACATACTGTTAGTGTAAATATAATCATTTAAATCAGTCAGTTTACAGACTCCCCAGAAAGGCTGTGGCGTCTCCTTCTCTGGAGACTTTCAAGACCCGTCGGGATGCGTTTCTTGTCTGCCCTAGTTTTGCCCTGCTCTGGCAGGGGGGTTGGACCCGATGATCTTCAGAGGTCCCTCCCAACCCCTAACATTCTGTGATTGGGTGAAATGTCTGACCCTGTCATTTTGCACTTGCTTGTTAGGAAGCATGGAAAAGCAAATATTCTCTGTCCAGTGCAGAGATGCTTGTGGAACTGCTGAGCTGAAATCTTCAGAGCTGTTACTACAGACAGAGCTCAGTAAACTGAAGCTCCTAATTCAAATGAATCTTCTTCACGCTCCTAGAGTAAGAGCCAGCATTAAGTACTAAACTCAACCTTCGACTATTCATATTTGATTGTGCTTTCAAATCTGCATTTATATTAAGGTCAGAGCATCCCAGAGAGATGCTTTGACCTAAACTGATTTTGGAACATTTGGGAAAACTGAAAGTTTTCTTGGAGCCCACTAGATGTCAGTGTCCCCCACAGAATAGATTGCTCCTTAGGCAATTGCATGTCTGCAGAGTAATGCCGGAGTCGTCTTGGATCATGGAGCTTGGCTATGTAGGGGCTGTCGTATTTTTATGTAACTCTAGGAAATAGTTTCAGGAACAGTGCTGCAACCCATTTATTCTGATTCTATGATGTAGTTCCGACCAAACAATTTGTATGCAGCAAAAATACTTCGGGCAACAAGAAGACACATCAGAAGCAAACAAAAGGCAATATTTCTGAATAAATGGACATTCAGTGACCTAAAAACTATTACAGAGAGATGGTATCAGCAAATCATGCTTTGATTTCTGACTCTGTTCTCCAAAGAAGTCTTTCTGTTGTAAAATGTGCTGGCTATTCTGGATTTAATATGAACTGAAATGACAACATTTATTATTGCTCAGGGAAATGGAATTATAGTTCATTTTAAGTGCAGAAACCCACAAAAAAATGGGAAAACCAGGTAAAGGAAAAGCAGAACTTGAGGAGAGTATAGAAATAGGAAAGGAAAAGCAGAGACATTCCTTTAAAATATTAAAAAGTTGATGCTGTTAAAATGTAAAAGGTAAGGTAGAACAAAGGGCAAAAATTGATATTGCAGATATAAAGACAGAGAAGAAAACTTCAGATGATCATTCAACATTTGCATAAATTTGTTGGCATATGCAGGAAAACCAGAGAAACATAGAAGAGCCCAAGCTGGAAGGGACCTCGAAAGATCATCTAGTCCAACCTTTGCTAGAAAAGGGAGCCTAGATGAGATTATCTAGTGCCCCGTCCACTTCCATCTTGAAAACCTTCAGTGATGGGGGTTCTACCATGTCCCTGGGGAGACAGTAGCAATGATTGACTGCTCTCACTGTAAAAATTTCTTTCTTGTACCAAGATGAAACCTGGTCTCTCTGATTATGTCATCCCAAGTGCAGGACTTTGCATTTCTCTTTGTTAACCTTCATACTGGTTTTGTTAGCCCATTCTTCCAGGTTGTCCAGGTCCTTCTGTGAGATGACTCTCCCTTCTGACACACCCATCTTGCCACCCAGTTTAGTGTCATCAGCAAACATGGTGTGGATGTGTATTATATTATATTATATTACATTAATTATAGAAGTTGTATAGCGGTTCTGAGGTGTAATTCCCCGTATCAGAAATGAAGCGCTTGACAATGTGTAGCGAAAAAAAGCTTCACATACAGTCATATTACAAGAATACTCGTGAATCTTGGAAGAAAATATATTAATGGAAACATCCAGACAAATAGAGGTTCCGAAGCCCGCCAGATTTTTTGCCCATCTTGCTCTGAAAGCCACCTGCCGGGTGCACAAGTGACTGGGTGGTACTGGATGTAGCCGCTTCTGGAAGCGCCTTTGACTCCTTCCTCCGGGGACGGGGGTGATGCTGCTTCCCCAGGCCCCCGTCGGCCTCCGGTTCCCGGGCCCCCCGCCTCACCGGGGCTCCGCGGGCCGCTCCGGCCCCGACCAGGGAGCGGCGAGATCCCCCCGGGGAGCGTCTGAGCCGCGGGCCAGGGCGGTTCTCGGCCTCCGGGACACGGTTGGCCGTGGGGAGGCCGCCGCCGCCGCCTCCCTCCCGCCCGCCGCCGGAGGCACAGGCCGCGGCAAGGGCTGGTTGCTCTGGCAACGGCGCCCGGGCGGCGGCGGTGAGGAGGCGGCGGGCGCTGGCGGGGACACCGGCTGGGGGGCACTCGCCCCGCGGGGCACCGGAGGGGCAGGAGCCGCAGGCAGCCGGGTGCAGGGGAGAGGGGAGAGCGCCCGGGGCAGGCGCTGCGAGAGCGCCGCCGTCGGGGGCGGTGGGAAATGGCAGCTGCCAGTTTGACTCCATCCTTCGCGTGTATTCAGGTTGCTGCTGTTGGGGGATTTGATGTCAGTGCATCGAATGTGTGAATTCGGTGCTGCTTAAGAGATTACAAATTATGAATATACGTGCAAGATTTCAGTTCTGTTAGCTGTGTTAAGTCTCTGATGAGACTGGGGTTACTTTGTCTGGTCTGTATTTCCTAGTGGGAACGACTGGGATAGAATCCTAGAATGGTTTGGGTTGGAAGGTCCTTCAAGACCATCTGGTTCCACTGACCCTGCGGTGGGCAGGGACACCTCCCACTAGACCAGGTTGCAGAAGGCCCCATCCAACCTGACCTTGAACATTTCCCATGATGGAGCAATAATGTTTCAGCTGCTGATTCACAAACACGTGTTAATATATACTGTCTTGTTATGCAGCATTAAAACAAAATGTTGTCATCGTTACAATCATCCTCGTCTTCACCCATACCTCACTGTACTGCTCCTTTCTTGGACTTTGATCTTCAGGATAAAATGATTCTTCCTGATGAGACTGAGGCAAGTTCATTCTGTTCATGTTAAGCTTGATTTCTTTTTTCATTCTATTTACTGTGTTAACAAAATTCAAAACAGGTATTTCAGAACATACTTCCTAGCTACAGATGGGAAGTAGGTGATATTTCAAAAAATGAGTGAGGGTGCTGGACATAAAAATGGTATACTGAAGCTATGGAAAAATTCTTATTTGCTCTTTTCTGCCTGTATAGATGGGCTGGGATAAACGAAACACGGCGTTTAATCTTCCAAGATGCTGTTTGCACTGGAAGTAATGTAATTAAATTTAAGAATTTAGTTTTGGTTATATAACCAACAAAAAGCTATAGAGACCTGAACTGTGTTACACAAGTTGAGGTCTGCCAGGAAATGTAAGCCTCTTATAAAACAAGACACATAAATATATATATATAAAATAAAAAAACATTAGGCATTTGAAATGTAGTTATTAGCCTTATGGCAGCAGTTGGAAGCAGAGCAGTCTACATTCTCATTTTGTGAGTAAGTGATTTTTTGTTGTTGGAAGCAAAGGGAATGGGATGCATTTAGGTGGTAGGCACTTGATACATGTCTCTGGACTTGCTGTGACACGGGCAGCATCATGCCTCTGTGTGTCCTGCCTGATGAGGAGGTTTTCCAAACTGGGAAAAGAGAAAAGCCATTGCTGCCTCCAAATTGGAAGAGCTCTGTTGTGAAGTATAATTCTGGCATCTGAGCAGGACTTGTCCTCCAACCTCACTGAAGGTAAACTGTTTAACTTCGCCTTGTAGATTAGGTGTGTTCTGTGAGCAATCAGTTAGAGGTTACATCCTGTGATATCACAGGTTTTTAGCCTTCTTGCAAGTCATAAATAAGAAATCTCTTTGATCTTTAAAATTTCTCTTAAGTGACTCCTGTGAAGAGCTGACTTGTTTTATGTTGCCATCCTTGAGTTAGCACAATCAGTGTCCTACCTGTGAGTGATACCAAATGTTACATAATTATGAATGCTGTATCAGGGAAAAACGTGTCACTTGAAGGAGCAGGAAGACTCAGTTTACTGATTCAGCTGTATTAAAAGGATTATCATAGAAGTACAAAAGCCTTCCAAGATTAATAATATTTTACTGATCTAAGTAAAGAATCTGACTGTCTAGAACACCAAGTAAGAAAATATGTAAGGCATAAATATAGAACAAATGCAAATGTACATTTCTTACATGAATCTAACAGGTTTTTGTTATGTCCTGCACACTAAGAAAGTCCCTGCAAAGTTGGAGGGGATTTGGTGGGCTATATATGTTAAAACAATAGGTGGATCACAATGAATTCCTGTTTAACAGCAGCATTGTATGGAACTCACACAGAAACCTGATGGAATTAAGAAAGTTGATTTATTTTAAAATTAAATGTGGTTTGTCATTGCTGACTTTCTTAGCTTTATTTTGGAAGTCATAAAGCTAACCTTTCATTCTTGCAAGCTAACAGAGATGGGTGTCTATTCTGAATTATCATCTTTTTTAATTTTAAAGATAATATTCTTGATTTTCAGGTTATCACAGACCATGCTAGCTGTCTTACAGTGTGAGGCTTTTTGTTGATTGCTAGAGACAAAGTCCATAGAGAATTAACTGTGGGGAAGACAATTTCCTGAGAATGGAAAGATGGTATGAGTAATTTGGGTTTCCAGTCACTTCTCAATTCTGGGAAGCCTTTTAAGCACTTCTGTGTTTGCTGATAAATTTCTGCAGGGTCACACAACACCATTCCTGTTTATGAATTGGTTTTTTGCTGATAGAAAATCTTACTCAGTGTACTCAAGAAAAGAGAGGACAGCTACTGAATACAGTGTTTGTAAGTTTGCAGTGCATGCAGAGGTGGAAACCTGGTTGCAGAATTGGGGTCCATGTACTGACTTTACAGATAAACATGGGATCAAGATTACAGAACATTACATGCAGGCTGGGATAAGATGAATGCTTTACAAGGAATTGTAGTAAAACTTTGGGTGTCAAAGTTTCCACCTTGAGGCAGTGGGTTTGTCCACTCACTAGTGAAATTGGAATGTTTAAGATTAACAACCTGAAAGTCCCACAAATCTTTTTTTTTTTTTAAATAGAAAGTTACCCCACCCCCAAAATCAGACATTTTAAAATGAGAAGTTTATTTGACAATATTATAGACACATAAATTCTTTTGGATTTGTGGTAACAGTTAATGTAGGTTGATTTTTGTGATCTCCCAGCCTATGCTTTCTGGTTTAATCTTCAAATTCTCCTAACTCAAGTTCCTGGAAGGCTTTAATATTAATCTTTAAAATACTATGAGTTGTACAGATGCTTTTACTATTTGAATATGTGCTTAAATAACACTTAAGAATTTAAGGTGTTTGAAATCCTTTTAGATAAAATACAGAAACAAAGTGGTGTATGAAACAACACTAATTTGTTTTCTTCATTTACAAAATTCTATGCATAAAATAAATGATATCTTTAGGTTTCAAACCACCAACTCTAAGTAGCTTATGTGTATGTGAGCTTTTATTTTGATGTGTACCAAATTTGAATATGTAGCATGTGTACCAAATTTAAAACCATTGAAAAAGCGCTAAATCAGTTATAATCAGAATATTTTTTTAATGTTGCCTGCTTCTGTCTTGCAGTTAAATAGTAAAAACATTGACACTTTGATGCAGAAGTTAAATGAAAATGAAACCCAAAATACTGTAAGTAAATTAAAATTTCTACCTCTCTTTATTCTGTGCTGTACATCTGAAAATGACTGTGTCACGGGATTATACAATTTCAAGTGACAATAGCAAAGTGGGAATATTTTTGCTTTATCATCACAAAATGGAATCTTAGTTTTACAGCTGAACTGTTAATCAGTGTGCATTACTGTTGCATACAAATATATTTTTTATTATTTTTTTTCCATGAAGAATCTCAGGAGAAAAATACTTGAAAAGGAGAAACATGTTAAAGAACTTTCATGCAGACTTCAGCTTGAAAAAGTGAGTGACCAGTTCTGTTGGAATGAATGTCTTCTCCCAGTGTACTAGATCCTTATTTACAAATACAAAATTTTGAGAAAAGTAATTATTTCAAAGATCTATGAAAAAAAAAAGGAAAATCCTGAAAGATGTTCCCTATAGAAATAATCTTAAACCCATCAATACTGTATCCAAAGCTATTAAGGACACAGGTTACCCTTAACAGCAATGTCCCATGGTTCAGTGATGGCCATACATCTAGACCGAAAGCTTTTGGCTTCTCATTTACAGATTTGCAATAGTTCTGGAAAAAACTTATCATGGAGTAAACTAAATAGATGCGGTTCACAGTTAGATTCCATGGGTCTTTGAGCTTAGTGAATAGGGAAGGTAGCACTGACAGAGCTAATATCATCAAAGGCTGACAGGCCTTTCATTCATTCTCTGAACCAAGGAAAGGGCCTCAGTGCAGAAACCATCATAGGAAGAGATGAATTGTCTGTCCTGTATAAGAAAGTACTATAAAAGTCCCCAAATTATTTTACTGGTATTTTAGCAATCTGTGTTACAGTACTTGTATACCTGGAATGCACTTTATGTGTATGCAGTGCAGTGTGGTTCAGAGTTAGTGAGAGGACACAGTAGGCTCAGTTAAACCTCTAAGGGAATAATGGTGTACTTTGATTTTTGTAACTCCTTGGGGTTTGTTGAGGAAGACTAGTTCAGGTCTATTCTATTTCTCTTCTCTTCTCTTCTCTTCTCTTCTCTTCTCTTCTCTTCTCTTCTCTTCTCTTCTCTTCTCTTCTCTTCTCTTCTCTTCTCCTCTTCTCTTCTCTTTTCTTCTCTTCTCTTTTCTTCTCTTCTCAACAAGTCTTATTAGTCATGGCAGAACTGATCAGTGTGGCTTAAGTCTGGTCAGCCTGCTAGCTACATGCCTTTGCTCAGCCTGAATTTCTGAGTTTGTGCTTACAGGCCTTGTTCATACTAAGAGGCAGAATAAATATGAGGCATCAATTATACATACATTCTTTCAAGTTTGTCATTTCTGTTGAGCATCAGTAACATCAGTGACAAGTTACTGCTTGTGAATATGTTTGCAGAGCATGTTTTTTCCAGCCTTTGAGGACATTAAAATGTCAGTTAGAAACTATAGAAAAGTAGAAAGAATATAGATAGCATCATATGGCTGATCTCCATGGACCAATAGATTTGTGTTTATTTCTCTTAGATCAATGTACAGAAAGAAGACCACCTGTCCAGATCAGTAAAGGCAGTACAAGCTCACCTGCAGTGTCAGATTCAAAGAAAAGAAGTGGAAAATGATGAATTAAAAGTGAAAATACAGGTCAACATATTTTTCCTTGTGTTTCAGCTTATTTGGGTGAAAAAAAACCCAAACAAACTTTATTATGGTCAGAGTTTAACTCAGATGTGAGAGTTCAATCTTAAAGTATCACTTGAAATCAAACACTTGGTAAAAGAAAAATTACAAACACTAAAAAACCTGGCATTTGTATTTTGCACAGTCTGCCTGACCACACTATCTTAATTGCAAGGTGTGGTTTTTTTCTTATTTTCTTGACTGGTGCATACTAACTGTTTTGATGAAAAGAAGCTAAGCACACACATAGAGACATTTGCATTGATATCTAGAAGATAGATACCAATCTGAGGCAGTCTCCATGTAGTCAGTAGAAAGATAGGCAAGTCCCCAGAATGATTTTCTGTAGTAAGATAAGGGTGGTGAATCACTACCTGTTCCTTTCTATTGATTGTGAAGGAATCAATAAACCTCTTAATAGTGACTGAAAGAGAAACACGTAAGACTAATGCCTAACCTCACTTTGTTAAAGGTAAGGGAAATGATTTCTATTCTCTGTTCTAGAAAGCAAGAGGTAAATTTGGATATTTGCATCAGTTATGGGCTTCAGACCAAGGCAAGGAAGGGGTTGTGTGTCAGAGGCTGGAGTTCTATGTGGCCTCAGATTTCAGTATTTGACACTTGTCAAGAACACAGGCACGAATGAGAAAACATTGGCTAAAAATTTGGTGTCTCTAGTCAACTAAGGTAACAATTTTTCTGAAACTTCTCATTTTTTTTTCTGAAATTTCTGATTTCCAGCGTTTTTTTAGTAGCGTGCATCATTTAGATTATTTAAGTTGTTAAGGAATGTAGAGTGACTCAATTTAAAAAAAAAAGTCACATCTGTCTGTGTCTGTATAAATACCTCATGTTTTCTTCTGAATAAAAATTGCGTTCTTGTTCTGCCTAGTACAAGTACGGAATTCCATCAACATTTTCATTAGATAAAGTAACTTGGTATGCAACTGTATTTTCATTCAATCTTTATTTTAAACTTTTGTTTGTTTGCCCTTCAGAAAGAGCTCAAGTCGGTTGCTGGCTTAAATCCTGGTGATGGTATTATTCGTATCTGGACAAAAGCTTGTGGAAGCTTAGGGTTACCCTTACGAAGCTCATCATCAATTTAAATGCACCTAGGCCACTGAAAATGCCCAAAGCACTCATTCTTAGTGTGATTGTGACCTCCTGCGGTTACAACAGGGGATAACAGTTGTTTACTTATACCAACAGTTAAAGAACTCTGTATGTAGACTCAAGATTTTCTCTTTGCTCCCCCTGCCGAGTCATATCTCTATTTATTAAATGCCCTATAAGTGCGTATATATGAAAACAGCTTCCTGCGTATTTCAGGGGTTTTCTGGTTTCATTTTTTAAAGTAGTACTTTTCCTTTTTTGTGTATTCCAGTACCTCAGACCATCTTTTACATGGAAAACCACATATATTTTGCATTGCTTGTGGGAGAGTTTTGGGTCCATTCACAGGACCTGTACTGACAGATACCCTGTAATATGCATATTTTACAGCAACTGGCAATTAGTATCTTGAATAAGACTGGCGCATTAACATAGGAAATAAATGGCATGTCATTCTGGTCTTTATTCATGTAGAACATAATTAAGTGTCAGGTCTCCATTCAAATGTAGGAAACAAATGCATTAATCATTCTTACAATTAGGATATTATTTATCAGTGACTTGAGACAAATTTTACACTGCTAGCCTACTTATGTTGTTGCAGAATGGAAGAAGAAGAATAGTGATATGAGTGAACTTGCACTTGTCTTTGTGAAAGTAGTTGTCAGTAGGTAGCTCAAACATGTTTTTGATAACGTGTAGCACTTTAAACAAAATTACGTCTGAGATTCTCCTTGAAGCAGAGTCTGGGACTGATTTTATTATATGTCATCATGTAGTGTTTTAATGTCTGGTCTCTTTTTCCATTCATATTTAAATAACAAATGATAAACAGATGAAGTATACAAAAGTCACAAAGTTAGAGAGGTCAGATTTCTGGATTGGATGGGCTCAGTACACTCTCTCCATCAGAGTGATGTAAAAATCTAGTTAGTCACAAATCCTACATCAATAGAAAAGGTAATATAATGAACCCATCTCTCATCTCAATTGTGTCGTACACATTTGATAATATAAATGCATTAAAACTACATGTAATGCAAATGTATTTTTACATGTACTTAAATATTTTTCATGCAAATATATTTTATTTTCTGATTGCTTCAAAATCAAGCACTGAGGAAATTATAAGTTGTCCTTATAATGTGTGATTTGCCACCATGGTTTAAGCTTTGTCATATTTTGTTCTAATTATCTTTAAACAATTATCTGTTGTGGGCAAGACAATGCTTAATCTTTTCCTTTTGCATTTGCTACTTCTCTATCCATTGAACACAAAATATGACTTTCTGTAAAGAACAGTTTCTTCACTAAACAATTCTGTTTCATTAATAGAGTAGGGCCATTATATGCATGGGAGAAAGTCAGAGATCTTGCAAGAAGATACTATACTGTCATCTAAATACAGACCATATTGTAGCACATCTATCCAAGAAGAGACCTTGGCCTTTCCTAGCTTCTTGACTAAGAAAATCAAATCCAAGAGCTTAACTTTCATACTCAAATTTTGTGTGTAGTTGTATTGATCTCCAGCCCTTTATGTATGTGCTCGCTATAGATTCAGAGCACAGAATACTACTACATCACTGAATATCACTAGTAGCATCAGGAAGGTGATATTCTTTACAGAAATCAGTCACTAGGGAAGGTTTTTAATAAAAGGACTTTTATTTTCCTTCTCATAAATGGGTTTAACATCCATGCTATGCCTTCTACATTGAAGTTCTGCCTTCATTTCCAAGACCACACAGTGATAGGTAGCTTGCTGTCTTCCTCCCTTCTCCTGCCTGCTTCTTCATCTCCTTGGCTTCTCTTGATCAGCTTTGTAACAAGTTTCCCAACATGTATTTTCTCTTGCTTGATGCTGTATGTATCTTGGCTAGCTCTTTGTATCAACCACAAGATTTGAGATACAAAGACATTATGGAAACAGATTATAAATGTAATTGGTATTCCCATTTATGTTATAGCACAGAAAGACCTGTAAGATGTAGAATTTGAAAAGAGTTGTTGTTATTATGCTGCAGACTCTAGAAAAGAAAATAGCAGACTGGAAACTTCAAGTTGGTGAATACAAGCACCAGATGTTCGCCGTAAGGAAAGCAAGTGAGCAAAAGAAGACTGCTCTGAAAAAAGCAATCAGGTCCCAGAAACAGAGAGCTGAAGGCTTTGAAGCATCTGTGGAAAATTTAACCTCCAGAATAAGAGAACGTGTGAGTGACTTACAACAACACTGTGAGCAATGTTGTGCTGTGTTGTTTTAAATTGAACAATTGGGAAACTTTCATCTGTGGAAAACAGGAAAAGTTGGTTGGTCATGCCATTGTTCCTTGGTTAAGGAAAAGGTTGCTCTAAGTGACATGCAAGCTGTTGCTACCTACACTGCCTTTGTTTTGCTAAAATTTAGTGAATGTCTTAAGCCCTGAGGTTGTACACTTTTATCTGTAGTAGGATGAGTCTGATCAGCTTTCAGTTACACCTCTTCTGACTTTTCTGTTAGACCATTATGGATGTGCATTGACTAACTCAGAAGTACAGTATACTAATTCAGAATCCATGACTGGGGTTAGAAGTCTTTGTTTTCTTTATTCATCAGTTTATGCATCTTATGTGGATACTTAGCTTCCTACTTCCAAGCTGCTTGGTCTGAACCTTTTCAAATCCAAGTACGAAGCTTCCTTAATCCAAATTTTTCCTTAGATTCTTGCCCTGCATATCCCTGTGGTGCATAATTGTTGGAAAAGGCTAAGTGGATCAGAATGGTGCTAAGATCTTCATTGCCTTATTTAGATTTTCTAGTAAGAGTATGTTTTTGTAGCCGTAGACTTATTGCCATCATTTTGGATATGCCAGTATTAAAACTGTATTTGTCCAGTTAATATCTAGGAGATGGTGAATAATGTTTTTTGTTTTCTTTGATCTTTGTGAGAAGACAGTAGTGGATCTTTAATTACAGTGAGAAGTACAAGAGATGGCAATTAACTACTGAACTTTTGATGATTTGTAGGCACATTATTGTTTTCTTTCCTCACTGAAGACCTGGTAATTTCAATATAGCATGTGATGATTAATTATCCTTACTTCTTTGAGGGACTTTACCTAATTTTGCATCTCTTACCTAGCTATTATTTTTTATTCTTAAAATATTTTGGCAGAATTTTATTTTTGTATTATTTTATGTAATTTATATGTAGTAGACACGTATTGGAGACAAATATTTTAAATTTTGAAATATTATCATATACTACAGTTGATTTGCAGTGCCAGTGTTTAACTGTGTCTCTGCCTTGAAAGTCTGTACTAAGACTTTAATTTTTTAAAATGTGGGTGGTTTTGATTATTTTCTTTTGAGTCAAGACAACATTTACATTGCTGTCTTCTAGGGACATCCAATAAAGCCAACTTATATTAAATAGCTCTTGTGTTTAGAAAAAACTGTAGAACTATAGTATATGTCATTCCTCAGGGGCATTACATAATTTGTAATTTCTGTATCCTCTAGGAAATCAAACTGTCTGAGATACTGTCAGCTTCCGATGTCTGGAAAAAACATCATGATAGAATGGTTGAAGAAAAAGCAACATTAGAAATTCAAACAGAAGATCTTAAGAAGTAAGTTAAACTGTTGATCTATTTTCTTTGTCTCTGTAGTCACACAGTGTTGATAATTAGTTGTGTAGTACTCAGTGTTGACAATGTAAACAAGCTTATATATTCATATCGTAAAACTCTGGGCAGAATTTAGAAGTTGGAAACTGGAACAAGTTTAAGATTTTTAGCTTTCTCTCTGCTGCACTTCATAACACCTTAAAAAAACTTCATTCCCCCATACAATTAAGGAACATATTCTTTCCCCTGCATACCTCTGATTAGCCTGAACTTGCTAGTAGCTACTGTGCTGCTTCCTCAGAACCACTTAGATCCGCTCAGGTGCACATTTGAACAGTTTATTCTTGTCAAAATTGTCCAACCTTATTCAAATTATGCAATCAGGTGTTAATGTACATGAATGATATGCCATTTTCTTTGTCAGACAACGACAAATATCCTTTTACCTTTCTGCTGGTAGAAATATGGACTATAGTTCAAACAAGCAAAAGAAACTGGTAGTTGCCATTATGCTGATCCAAGGCAGAATGGGTTTTTTTATAAAGAACTTGATTCATGCTCAGACATGTAACAGCTCAGTTGGCTTGACTCTTTTGGTTTTGTTTCAGAAAACCTGATGTTTCTGAAAATATTTTTATTATATTTTAAAATTTAACGTGAGTACAGGTACACGACATTTGTCCAGACATCTGGCTAGCTCACTATTGGTCCAGTGTATATGAGGACACATCTATGATAGTTCCATCAAGTAGTCACTCTGCTTCCAGCTGTTTTTTGATGGTTTTATTTTAGCTGGAAATATAATTCTTTGCTTGGAATGTGCCATTCCAGCAAGACTTGTTCTACTAGGCAGTCTGTGACTAAACAGCAAAACAAATTTCATTATTTAACTTCATTAACATGAAAATCAAATGGTGAGGCATAGCACAATTTGTTGCTTTAAATAATGGAAAGCACTACTCCTAAACTAGCTATGGAATGTTCTTAGTAGGACATTATCTGATAGACCCTATAAATTTAATATCATTCCATCTTGTACAGTATTTTTATTCATAGTTGTCTTGGAAGTATTCTTGTGTGTTCTAGGTAACAAATTTATTTATAACTGAACTAGGAACACTTCCTTGGTGGACCTCTCTTTTGGGTAGTTTCTTATTTCAATAGATACTGCTTTCTTGGGATGCTTAAATGAATTCTTCCTTTTAAAAATACAAACAAAGAAAATAAATAAATCCAGACAAAGGAGTATGTGTTAAGATGCAATGCAATTTGCATAGTTGGAGTTTTGGAAGCATTGTCTAATATACAGAAGTTCTTGCCTATCTAACAAGACAGATCACAAACCTTTTGGAAGACTTGAAAAGAAAGGAGGAATGGAGAAGAAGCTCAGCTGAGGAAATTCTTGGAAAGTTAAATTCTGTTAACTCTGAAAATGATAAAATTAACCTTGAAAATGAAAAGTTAAAGGTAAGATCATTGCAAGTCATTGTTGAATGGCTCTGCATTTCTGATACATTAATGAAGTAACTGTACTAGTTCCTTTTTGGCCTTTTGTCTAGAGATCCAAACGCTGTAGAATAAATTTTGCCATCCATTTTTTTTTACAGTAAGTAAAAATAAGACATGAAAATTTGTAAATGGAAATCTATGGCAAAGCTAGAAACAGAATTGTCTAATCATTGATCTGCTTAAGCAGGATGCCATTTATTTTACTATCAGTAGCTACAAAATTGCTTAACTAGAAATTGTACTTTTATGATTGTAAAACATTCTTTCAAATTAAAAAACTGATTTTAGCTCAGTTATTAACTTCAATTTTTAATGGGTTTACAGGTTTTGTCTTGTATTTATCCTCCAAAGTAATTGTTCTCATGAGCTGACAAAGGAACTGTGGGTTATCATTTTTGTTAGACAGGATAATTGTGTCACTCTTTTTAATGCCTGCAGGTCCCTTGCTAGTAACATCAGATTGTAGATTGTGTTATTTTAGTAACGCTCCTAGAAGTTTGTATACTTTTATGTTTTAAACAAGGCTTCCCTTTCTACACTGGAAAACAATACTGTTTCTGTTGAAAATGAGCTGCTAAATCTGCAAGAAGAGGCAAAGCGTCAGGAAAACCTTGTTGAACAGTATAAAAATCAGGTGACTAGCATATTTGAAATGTTCAAGTGTGTTTTTTAAATTTGTAAGCAGTTTTGGGGAAATTATCAATTTTTTTTTTCTGCAATAAACCAGATTTGTTTTCATGGTTATTATAATAGTGATAATGTTGAGGTTGATAGAAGAGACTGACATTACAAACCATATCTGAGAATAGTCTCCACACTATTGGTCATACACATAATCTCTACTGAATTGTGTGAAGCCAGTTGAAGCTCACTGAAGCCATCAGAGATAATTACATCCTTGCTTAGAAAAGATTTGCTTCCTAAAAATCAAGTTGGCAGCCCAATAAGCTATATTTAAAAAGCAAAATTAGAGTCTGATGTCTTTAGTGGACATACCCCATGATATTTTACCTCCCTTGGTCATACTGTTATTTCCACGTTCCTAAGAACAGAAAACCAGCATTCAAGGAGTGTTGTAAGAGTCTTTTTCTCTACATAGGTAGCTGCACATTGAAAATACCAGCAAGACAGATAAATCAGACTTAAAATCGTCTTTTTATCAATTCCTTTTTTGTATTTGGCTTTATTCCAAGAGAAGAAATTTTAGAACATTGATTCAAAGTTCTATATATTTCTGCTAAAGTATAGACATCATTTCACTGACTGTCTTGATTTACCTCTTTTTAAAATAATTGACAAGAGAAAAAATATGATACAAAGTCTAAGTACAACCAGTGTGCCTTATCTGTGGAATGCATCACCACTATTAAAGTTGTTGCCAGCTTTAAGCTGGGAGAGGTAGCTCCAGGGAACAGCCAGCCTTAAGCAATGAGTCGGATGAAATTCCCTAGCTCATAGCTGTGGTGACTCCAGGAACTGTCAGTGATACTTGTTATCTGGGGAAGAGAAGGGAAAGTCATGCTGGCTGCTTCTGTACCATAACTGGAGTTCATAGGATCATTCAGGTTGGAAAAGACCTTTGGCATCATCAAGTCCAACCAGTAACCCTACTCTACAAAGTTCACGCCTAAACCATGTCCCTCAAAACCACATCTAAATGACCCTTAAACACATCCAGGGATGTTGACACCACCACCTCCCTGGGCAGCCTGTTCCAATGTCTGACTACTCTTTCTGTGAAAAATCTTTCCCTAAAGTCCAGTCTAAACCTCCCCTGTTGCAGCTTCAATCCATTTCCTCTCGTTCCATCGCCAGTTACCTGTGAGAAGAGACAAGCACCAACCTCTCTACAATGTCACAGAATCACAGAATCATTTAGGTTGGAAAAGACCCTTGGGATCATCGTGTCCAACCATTAACCCTACTTTACAAGTTCACCCCTAGACCATATCCCCCAACACCACATCCGAGTGATGCTTAAACACATCCAGGGATGGTGACTCAACCACCTCCCTGGGCAGCCCATTCCAATATCTCACCACTCTTTATGTGAAGAATTTTTTCCTAGTGTCTAGTCTAAACCTACCTTGTTTCAGCTTTAGGCCATTCCCTCTGGTGTCCTTTCAGGTAGTTGTAAAGACTGATGAGGTCTCCCCTTAGCCTCCTCTTCCTCAAACTAAACAGTTCCAGCTCCTTCAATCTCTGTTTTTCAACATTTTTTCACAAAATGTCATCAGAGTGCTCTTTATCTGGTTACTCTTTTATATTTGCTGTGGTGAGTAGGATAATAAAAAGCTTCATGTAATGACAAATACTGAAATTCTGTTTAGAAATCAAAGATTTTCCTTTGTGATTCGTACTAATGATTCTATCCTTTCTAAATTTAAAAGAAACACCTTGCAAATGTATTTGAAAAATATGTGTTGTCCTAGGTACAGAAACTACAAACAGCAGTAGGAGAATTGAAATTCAGATATGAAACAGTCTTAAATGAAAACAAAAGAGTAACAGAAAACAAATGCTTAGAAGTAGAGAAGGTAAGTTATGCAGTAATAAAGCATGTTTCCAAACAATTCTGCAGACATTGATCTGTCCTACGTGATTGTGATTCACTGATTAGAAGTCACAAGGTACTGTCTCTTTTGTCTTTTTCCATGTACAAAATAGTTTTTAAATTCACTGAATGTTTTACTAACTCTTACTCACGAGCTGGTGGTTTTTTTGGATATACACAACTGCAAACAGGTGAGAAATGATTCCTAGAGTAATGGCTAAGGACTTGGGCTGCTATTTTAGAATTTGAGTATTCTTTTATCGTGTTTAAAAATGTGATTTTGTTATGGGTGATTTTAAAACTAAATCTCTCAACAGCTGAGGTCATTGTTTAGGGAAGCAAACCTACTGTAAGACTGCTTTGTTTGTTTTAACCAGCAGTTCAGAGAATCCATGAAGAGGTGAGTTTTAAGTTTTGCAGCAGATGAAGCTGAATACTGGAACACTGTTAGCACATTCTTAAGCATCAGAAAACAATGTAAGATCAGGAGAAAAATCACTTTCCTCAGTTCACAGCTCACCAAAATACATATTCTTTTAAACATAAAGCTGAGGGAAGGACAAGTTTTACATTGCCTGCAATGTTCTTTTTTAGAGAGCAGAATTAGTCACCACAGAAAAGTGTCTTAGATGTTCATTTTGTTTCAGACTAACTTTATTTTTCCATGATTGAGTTGTAGAATGGAGAAAAATATTTTCTGATCCCACAAATAATATTTGCACAGCCATTGTGTGTGGCTTCAGATGGCATTAGGTGCTGTCCTCTTTTCAAATACTGCAATAGTTAAAAGGTCAGAATTTTTCCTGCTTACATGGAAAGCCATTAAGTATTACAACAAAGAATTTATGGTTTTGCACTTAATGTTTTTCTCCTGTGATGCTGCTATGCAGGTGAGGGACAGAATGGAGGCTGAGTTAAAGGAGTTAGAACATGTTTGTGACTTGCTGAAAACAGCTGAGGAAAAGCAGCAAGGATACCAGAAAAAGCTTATGTCCTGGGAAAGGATCCATGGGCCAGATAGTATTTGCTCAGATAAATAATCATAAATTACAATGTTAACATTTTAATGATTACATTGTGTTGGTTGATAAAATTTTTTTTTAAATATGCTTTAACAGGATCATTTCTATTTTAGCAGTATTTTAGCACTACTGCTTGCATTTTCTCTTAAGCCTGAATATAAGTATTCCTCAGCTTGTATTTCTGTGACAGCAATTTCAATGGCAGGGCTGAATTCGCAGGTTTGTGTTGTTCTCTTTTCTCTCTTTTTTTTTGTGTGCTTTTCAGTTAGAAGAGAACACTCTGCTAGTGAAAATGAGGATGGTCATTCCCACAAATAGGGTGGGAAAGGCGCTTAATCTTCCTTTGTCAGTGGGAAAACTTCTTCTAAAGTCTATAGACTTTATATGCTTATAAAAAAAATAGCTCTTGATTTTCTTTTAACTTTCTTGTCAAGATGATCTTCACAGCATCAGATGTTGAATCTTATTCTTGTTTATATTATTTTAAATACTCCTTCCAGGAATGCTTATAAACTCATAAATCAATCTTCACTTATCAAAGTACTTAAGGAGCAATTAATTTTGAGGTGCATATATAAAATGTATGTAACTTTACATGTTTGCCTGAATAAATGCACAAAAACTTCTTAAATATAGTGAAGTAATTGGTGATGTAATCACTAGTCTGGTGGAACAGAAGTTAAATTTCAGTATTAAACCTTAGGCATGTCCTTTAGAGATTGTAATCCTACTTCTGCACCTCTTTTTATGAACTTGATGGTCTTTTTTTTGATATCCACAACTTTCTCAAATTCTTGGCAAGTGCTACCCTGTTGTTCTTCGATAACAACATATATGTGTAGTGTTATTTTTATGCTTCCTGAGACTGTAGTGTGAGCAAATTTATTTTTGCTGGAATCTAAAGCTTAAGAGTCAAAGTTCACAAGGAGGCAGACCTGGCCAACTCCTAGTACACATGCATGAGCAGCATATGGGTTTTGTTAGGACTTCATGTTGTTATATATTAGGTCTTCAGTCTTAAAGTGTTCACACAAAGTTTTAGTCTGCTACTTTGGCTGAATTTTATTTCTTTTAAATACAAGATAATGTTTACTTGAATCTAATACAGTGTTAACCTGAAATTACAGTTGAATTGTTTGATTGGATTTTAACAGGAATGCTTACTTTACTCTGTAATATCCTGTACAAAGGTCTTTTCAACTAGAAACAAATTGTCATTTTCGCAGGAGAAAGACAGTGTAAATTCTGTGGTCAGTCATTCCTTAGAAGAAGAAAACTATAACATTCAGAAGAAATATGAAAATCTTAAAAGGTAACTCTTAAAAAAAATCTTACTGCAAGTAGTTCCTACACTTTTCTGCTATACTGAATTATAATTCATTAATCCATTTTGCATAAAGGCAATTAGAAACGCTAGAATTTCAAAATGAAGAACTTGCTTGTCAGCTCAGAAAAGAAGATGAGAGTCTTCAGTGCAGAAAATTGCAGCTTGAAGAGAAAATTGCAGAATATAATGGATTAACCAGACAACTGGAATCTGCTTTGGAAGAAGGGAGAAAAATGGTATGGATGATTTAATACATCTCTTAATCTTGTTTGCCATTTTCTATTTCAAAATGGCATTAAAAACAAATGTGCCTGACAGGAAAAGATGGAACAAGATTATTTTGCATGTGGGGAGCAATACTAAAAAGTTACTGGGCATTTCTGCATGTTTAAATATGAATCACACAATTCAACTTCTTTGTGGATTTAATGACAAACTTCAGTGGGCCAACATGTCACTATAATTTTTTTTGGTGACGAAGAAAACTGCTTTAATGACCTAATATTAAATCACACATGTATAGTAAAACATTTCTGAACAAAAGCTTAATCTTGCCTTTTTCTTATTTTCTTTGGATTCAACTTTGGTGTTGAAACATTTCTTTGAGAGGAAGGCTTTGTACACTTTCAATATTAAGCAGAGATTTGTCATTTGTAGGAAGGATGCAAACAGTAAATCAAATGCAAGAGGAAATGTTGGAATTTAGATTGCAGTGAATGATATTAGTTTAATCAGAAAATATGCATGAAGTGTCTACCTCCCAATAATAACAACTCTATTTTTTTTCCAAATTGAAGCATCTTTCAAATCTAGACAGAGTTTCCCAGGTTTGTTTCATTTATATGCATAGGAAATAACTACAGTATTAAATGTCAGAATAGGAAATAGAGATATTAATGCTAAGGTAAAGAAAATAATTTTTCTGGAGCTTTAAGTGAAAGTAAATATTCATAATTTCTCTCATTAATATTATAGGTAGCTGAAGAACTGGAAAAATTGTCATACAAAGAACAAGCCCTTCAGACAAAAATTCTAGTTCTTGAAACTGAATTGAGAGAGGGTCAAGAAGAGAAAAAACAACTCCTCTGCATGTTTCATGATGTGAGTAAATAAAACTGTTTATGACTTGAGAAATTACTTACCACATCTCCATTTGCAGTAAAAGTTCTTTTACTGAAACCCACTCTAGTGATACAATTGATACACACTTTTGGGAACAGCAATTTAATTTCAACAAAGTATATTGGCATTTCTAATAGACTTACCAGTCTAACTAAATCACTGGAATAATGCTGAGTTTATGTCTCTTATTCAATCCAGTTTTCCCAGCAAGGCAAAAATCAAAAAATAAGTGTCAAGCTGTAATTTCTCTCTCAGGTTAATGATATTCAGTAACCATACTGAATAAATGAGTAACAGTTTCATAATGATGTACTGGTTTTTTGGGGTTTTTTTTCTGAGTTGATTACAAGAATACGATATTACTGAAATTTGTGAAAAGCTTTCAGCTTATGTACTGATGTTGCACATAAACAGTTAGTGACAAGAGATATTCTGTTTTTTCAAAGTGTCGAGCCTTTAAATGTCCAGGTTTTGATACGTTGATGCTTACAAATACCTTCAAAGCCACAGTCTAAGAAGGCATTTTGGATGAGTAATATTCTCAGAAAACAAACAAACAAAATAAGCCTGATTTTTATCTAATCCAGAAAATTTTGGCATATTTTCTATTAATAAAATATCAGACATAACTCAATTCCCTAGACTAGTGATGGCAAGGCATTTGCTTTAATCAAAGTTCTGATACAGGGATCAGTGACAAGCAGCTACAAAGCTATTTAGAATAAATACAGAAGACACTAAAAAGGTTTACTGTCACTCTCCTAGACTTTCAAAACATTATGCAGAATGATTAAATGGTCTTATTCCTGTTGATGTAGTGGAACTGGGAACAAAATAGAGGACTGTGAAGGTAACTTTGTTCCGTTACTCATTCTGACCTGATTATTTTTTTTCTAAGGCTGGATTTAAACCTGATGACTATAATTTAATTTTTAAAATTAATTTATTTCAACCAACTAGCATCTGAAATCTGTAATAGGCACAAAAGAAATGCCTGAATATCTGTAGTATTTACGTAACAAATGATCTATGGTGTGCATAAAATACAGAACTAATGAGCAGGTAATATTGCCATCAATCAAGTTTTTTATATAAGGAATATAGATATCAAAAATCATGTTGCATCAGACATCAATAACAGATGTTTCCATGAAAAATCAACATGAGGGAGAATGTTAAGTCCATAACAGGTTTAAGATGCTAGGAATGTTTCATGATCAAAATTCAGACGGTTGTTTTTTATGTTCCCAGGCCTTTTGGGGATTACAGAATCACAGAATGTTTGGGGTTGGAAGGGACCTCAAAAGATTATCTAGTCCAACCCCCCTGCCAGAGCAGGATCACCTAGAATAGGTCACACAGGAACAGATCCAGGTGGGTTTTGAATGTTTTCAGAGGAGACTCCACAGCCTCCCTGGGCATCCTGTTCCAGTGTTCCATCATCCTCACCATGAAAAAGTTTCTCCTTATGTTTACATGGAACCTCCTCTGTTCCAGCTTGCATTGCCCCTTCTCCTATCATTGGACATCACTGAGAAAGGATTATAAGCCTGTTCAAACATGTTCAGTTTGATCCTGACTGAACATAAATAAAGCTTCAGTATTTTAAAGCCTTTTGGGGAACCTTCTGTGGACCTTCTGAAAACTTTTATGGGTAAATAAGGCTTATAAAAATTAGGTACCAGTTGTTTTACATCATTATTTTGATTGATTTGTATTTTATTTCTAAGCTGCATTGCATTTTTCTTTTTTCTTTAGAATGAAAAGCACCATGAAGTACATTTGAAAGAGCTGGAGAACAGCCTACAGAAGTCAGAGAACAAGAAGCAGAGCATTGAGAATTACGTGCAGTTTTTGAAAGCTTCATACATAACAATGTTTGGCTGAATTATTTAATTTGGTTTATTTAATAACGAAGAAACTTTTCAAGATTTGTCTCTACCTCTTGTTGGAGGCAAGGCTTTTGAGGCCTTAGAGTGTTTTTGCAGGATTGAGTACCATAATGTTAGTTCTTCCCTAGGAAACCTTCTGTTGTGGGTAGGGAAAAGCAGGTCAGACATACTGTATGCACAACTGTCTGCTCACAGCACGTATTTATTAATAATTATATAGTATTTATCAGTCATACTTCTATTACTGTAGAAATCTAGTTGCCTACTGGGCTGCATCAAACAGTTGTCACCACAAGGCTGTCCCATCCAGCCTTCTTTCCCTACATCCCATTATGATCAGGAGTAAACTATAGTAAGATTTTACAAGTATAAGAAGGAAAGTGGTTTAGGTGTAGATACAGTTTAAGCTCTGACTGTGTTGATACACCCTTTCACAGTGACAGAGCTCCAAGGAAGGTATTTAACTATCTGTTAGTAAAAGAGCTGCTGTTCACTGTGTTACACCTCAGGCTAAACACATGTAAATACTCGCCTTATAGAGGGCTAATAGAACAGAACAATGCTGACTGAGACAGCGATTGCTGTCACAGACATATGCTGTGATATGTTTTTTGAGAAGTAGTAGTACATCCAGATAAATAGTTGTAATTTAGAATGTGTATTTAAATAATTCTTTTTTTTTTTGACTGAAAAAGTAAGTTAGTTCATGTGTGGATGATACCTATTTGTTAAGCAAAGTGTTTCATTGTTAGTTATTTATAATCTGTAGAATGTTGATGTGTTTTTCTTCTTTTTGTTAGTGCTTATCCATCCTACCAAATACAGTTACATGCTAATGATCTGCTGGTGTGCACTTTTAAAAAATAAAATAATCATTTAATATATATATCATGATAGGAGCAAATATTTCTGTTAAATTTGGGGTGGAGGATTGCATTACACACACAAACATAACACACTTCAAACTATATTTGTATTCATTTAGTTCTGCTTGTGCTACTTAGAAAAATACAAAAACCTTTTTAAAAAGTCATCATGTATAAGTGAAAGATTCCAGGAATAAAGTCTTCAGTTCAGTCCATCTCTGCTTTTTGAAAGATCATCATGCAAAATTGCACACTTTTCATTGATAAATGATACAAAGAGGTACAGTAACTTAATTTCAGCCTATGTTTTCCTATCCAGGAAATAAGATATTTTTTTCCTTCTTTCCCCCCCCCGCCCCTTCCTGTGTCATTTTCAAGAAGCAGATTTGCAATTCTTAAAGTTGCTGACAGCTGCAGGTACATCTTTGCCTCTAAATGTCTACAAATAGAATAAATGTAAGATATTTCAAAATACATGTGACTTGAATTTAACTGATCAAATTAGAATTTCATTTTTTTTTCAGCTCAACCTCTTGTTTCCAGTCTATTAATCTAGACTTGCTTTCCTTTCCTTCAATCACCAGAATATACATCTGTGATCTTTGAAGTCTTAGAAATATCTTGAAAATTAAGTCAGCATTTTCCAAATGATGGTGATGCTTTTATGGCTCTCTATTACTGGGTTTATTTTGTTGTGGGGTTTTTTTGCAGGGTAGAAATAGGGCCTCTGGTCACAAAGACCACTTATTTTTTCTCAGTTCCTTTTTGAACTGGTGTTAGCTGATCATGTTACTTACATTTTTTCCTGTCTGATCATGTAACAAAATGGCATTTGATTTTCCAGGAAGAAGCAGACTCATTTCACTTGCTTTCCTGGGAGTTTTCATCTCTTAGCCAATTTTGGAAGACCTTGGTAATGATGGTGTTGCCAGCATCTGACCTCTCAGCCTTTTTTCAAATGAGATTTTGATTTATCGTTTCTCTCCAAAATGCTTAATATGCTGTTGCAGTTTTCAGATACAGACAGATGGAACCTCTTACTGCTGCAAATATGTACAGAAAAACTATCAAGTTTTTTTTTACTGGTCTGTACTGTGCTTGCTTATGTGATTATATTTTCAGTCTGGTAGTGTTCATTCACAAGACCCTTAGCAAGCAGGAAGGTTTCTCTTCTGCTGCTCAGAAAGTCCTCGGCCACAAAAGCAGTACAAATCAGAGACCGCGTGTAAAAGTGTGACCATGTTTTCAATGATGAGCTCACCCTGTAGAAAGCCTTCAAGAGATTTTAGCTGGATCAGAACAGAATAGAGGAAAAGAAGATTAAGATTATAAGGCTATTATTCTCTATTCCCCTGTATTTAGATATCCTAGAAAGAAAACATTTTTACCATACGCTTACGAAGGCACATAGTTGAATGTTTTGCATTGTATGTGTTGTAGGATTTTTCTGTCTTTGAAAAGATTTTGTAGTAATTTTTCACAAAAGCTGACTCAGTATCATCCAAGATACGTAAGAGAGCCCATGGCTGAAAGTATACTAGTGTTCTTTTTGTAAAGCAAATCAAAGCTACCTAAAATGTTACAATTTTTCCCCAATATCTATACATTGCTTTATTTAATACCCACATGAAATAATTAATTAAATCTTCTTCTGTAGAGTTTTCCAGGAATGGCTTAAGTGCGATGACTGTGGCCTTGCTTTTGGGTCAGTTTGTTCTGTCATTGATAGCTGGGTGCAGAGAGACACTGCCAGCAGAATATGCACCATTTAAAAGCATACAGCAGTTATTTATTGGATAGGAAATTCCACCTAAACATAAGGAAAAATTTCTGTACTGTGATTGTGAGAGCACTGGAACAGGCTGCCCAGGGAGGCTGTGGAGGTTGGGACTCCAGAGGTCCCTTCCAACCTGTACCATTCAGTGATTCTGTCAGTGTGATGTCACTAGCAGTGTCCTGGTTTGAGTGAGAACAGAATTAATGCTGGTCAGTGATTTTACTTTGCAGCTCAGTTCTAACTGCACTGTTTGAAGTTAGCATCATGTTTTCACAGGCAGTGTCTGCTCCTAGCAGTGGTAACACATGATGTTTATAGAGCTAGTACCAGGGTAGGCTGGGGTACAGACCAAGGCCACTGCTGGATCTTGTGCACCACGGTGGGGATGCAGAAAGTAAAAGGCAGCACCTGCAGGGAGGAGCGGCCAGGACAGGTGACCCCAAACTGACCAGTGAGGGACTGCATCCCATAGATGTATTTGGTATAAAGCTGAGGGATCATGAGAGTCAAGCCCCTGCTCAGCTTGGCTGGGGTCCTCTTCCAGCTTCTCGCTCTCTTCTTCAGTGGCCGGCATCCAATGGGAAATCTGTTCTGCCTTTGATCCCGTTCTGTGTGTTCCTGAACCCTGTGCCAGAATCCAGCTCCTGAACACAGTTCCCAGCTGCCACTGGGCCCAGTCTGGGACTTTTCCAGTGCCTGCTCCACAGCATCAGTGGTAGCGGTGATGTAACTGCCATCAGGGGGAGTTGGGTTCAATACTGGTTTTGTATAGACTCATATATGTATTCAATTTTTATTTTTATTATTTTCGTTTTCATTAAAGCTGTTCTAGTTTCCTTTTCTAATTGCTGAGTCTCTCTCCCTTATTCCCTTTCTCTTCCCCTCTGGGGAGGGAGGGGGATTAACAGAGAGCCTCTGTTATAGGTCTAGTGGGCTGCCCTGACCCTAAACCATGACACACAGCATTTCTTTTGACTAATCCTTTTATCAAGTTAACATTGAATTAAAGCAATATTTGCATTTTTGTGAGAAGTTTAAGGAGGGGGTGTTATCATGCAGCTCTGAATGTCTTTGCCTAGAATTGTGCCCAGTGTCCTGCCTCAGAAAAGAAACAAATTAGACTTTTTGTGACAAAACCGCTCTGTTGGTGATGTTCCTACAGGAAAAATGACCTGGCTCCCTTCGCTGACAAGCTGTTCAGCAGTGTAACATCTGTGTACAGCCCTCACCATGCTGGGAGACCTAGAGCTGGCCAGCACAAACAGGGATCAAAGCAGGGCCCAATAGGAAAGGGTCCTGCGGGGCGTGAAGTAGGCGCAATGATTTCATACAGATTTCTTTTTTGTTTTTTTTAATGAAAGCTTCCTGTGGATGTTTTAAGGCTGACATAGCTTGAGTGCGTTCCTTAAGGCCAGAGAAGCAAGAGAGCTGTGTTGATGTCCACTGAGGGGGGATTCAAGCAGTCAAACACAGGAATTTATTGCATTCACGCAGCTTATCCTGTTACATGTTTGAGTTCAAAATATTTTCTTGTGTCCTTACAGCTGAATAGTAACCATAAAGCAGCTGTCACTCAGTAGTAAAGCTTCCAAATGTTTGAAGGTGGAGTGTGTTTTATGTTGCCATCCACATCTTTCCTTACCCTTCACTCAGGATTCTTGATGTAATGCTGTTGGTTTGCAACCTTTGGATGAGGGTTTTACAGCTACTAACAGCCTGAAGGAATATCATCCTAGTGGTAAGTAAATCACTTCCACTCAGAGAAATGCTGGTTTTATTGACAACAATAATATTGTTCCCAGAAAGTAGATGAATTATAAACAAGCCTTTTTTGTTTGAGTGTTTGACAGACCAGATCAAATACCTGCTTAACGTATTGCAATACTTTTATGGCAGATTAATCTACTTCATTTAAAAGCAATAGGGAAAAGGATGTTTTATGGGTAGAGACTGCTGCAATCTTGCCTCCCTCTTATGGAAGCATAAACATAGAATTTTGTTGGCTGTAAAGCTGTACCTTCCAATTTATTGACAGCATAAATATTTCATAAGCCACTCTTCCTTTTGGTGGTACTACTAAAAATTGAAACCGGGTCTTACTGGTTAAGCCTTGCATGCTTTTCATCCTATTCAGTCTTTCAGAAAAATCTTTGATAACATCTAATTTCTAGAGCAGCTGTTGCACATCCAACAACCATCTCCAGATCACCCATCAATGTTTCAGGAGTGCCAAGCCCTTGTTCATTATCACCATGACCACATTCCTATTCTTAGCAAAGATTCTCCTTTGCAGAGCAGCAGCCCACTCTGCTGTGGCAGCAGTCCACTTACTAATTTACAACTCCACCCACTAATTGCCACTGTGAATTATAAACTACTGAAGTAAAACGTGTATTTTTAACAGCCTCAATTTTACCATCATGCCTGTTTATAAAAGTCAAAGACATTTTTGAAGTGCAAAAAATGCTAAGCTGGCATTTCAGGTTCTCCGGACATTGGCTGTTCAGTAAGGTTGCGTCCTCCTCTCTCTTCTTGAGAAAATCAATACATTAATATGCTGCAAAATGCAAATTGTCTTGTACCACTTTTACTTCTTTTATTAGAGGGAAAAAATAATAAGACATCTGAAGAAAGAGCCCAGCCTAGGAGCTTTCAAGTCTTTGCACAAATCCTTTGCTGGAGTGCAGGCAAATTTTCCCTATTCTGTCCTAGGCTTTATTTCCAATTTCTGTCTGAATTTCTTACCATGAAGTAGAATATTAGTTCCTATGCTTTGTGTACCATGTAAAACATGGAAATGACATCAATGTTTACATGCCACTGTTTAGTTGTTTCTTTGTCCATCTGTTTTTTAAATTGGGCTGTGTTGTAACAGAGGTGACATTTGAATTTAAGTGGAATTTGTTGTAGCAAATTTCACTCACAGTCTGATAGTCATTTGTGTCCTTACCTTGAAGGACTCAAGTAACCCCTTTGAGCCAGTCAGTGATTCAGAAGCCAACTTTTTTTCTCACAGGTTACTTTGTAGAGACAACCAATATACTTCATGGGTTGCCATATTTGATAATGATTTGATAATCAATACAATTATATTATGTAAAACATAAAATCCACCTCATGTCTGCAGTACCCTATCAAAGCTCAAATCAAGACAGAAGTATACTCAGTCATAATTAGTGCTGGTTTATTTCTTTTAAACTGAGAAGGCTGTGCAACTGTTTAAAACCAGCAAGTATCAGAAGCATGTCACATAAGGTTTTAAATAGCCTGTTTCTCTTCTACCTTTGGTGCTCATTGTCTGCCCACAATGTAGACTACTTTAATTTTGCAAAACAGTTAAAATGAGAAAAAAATAGTCATACTAAAATTACATAACCAGCCAAGCTACAATGAAGGAGCTGATCTTTGCCTATGATATTCTTGAAAAGCATTCAGCTGTTGGGAAAACTTGCTTGGAGACCTGGCTGCGAACTGTTAGAGGCAGGCAAAGTGCTCTAAGATTGGTAACTATTCATTGGTAGCTTCCAGCCTCCATTTTTCTTGTGAAACCCCAGAGCTTGAGTATGGTTTTGGAGAGCAAGGCTGGTGGCTCTGGAAGAGGTTCAGCAGGATCAGAAGATGCTGGAATTAGCAGAAGAGAGCATCTCTATAGGTGGCATCCTGCTGTTGACAGGAACAATCAAGACAGAGGAGAGTGACTTTTAATAATAATATAAAATTAGATGCTTGCATTTCTCTGGAATTAAGTGTAAGCTGAATGAACTGGTTTACCTCGTAAGAATTTAAAGTTAAGTATTTTTTAGAATCCAGTTTCTTTCCATTTCAAATAAATATCCCGCTTTTATTAAGATTATGGTTTAGGAGGAATTTCACATGGGTATTTCTGAAGAGATATAACCCTTTAGTGCCTTTATAGAGAAAAATGGAGTTCAAATTGTATAATTCAAATATATATATTAAAATATATAATATTCATGTATTGTTCTGACATTTACTGATGACATTCCCACCCTTAGTAATTTGACGCAGTTATACTCAAGCACATACATATTTTATGAAGCTTGTGTGATGCAGAAACAGACATTTAAATACTTCTTTGCATGCTTGTATTTCATGCGAGATTTATCCAGACAGAAGCATTCAGAAGTGGTAGTCTTGCTGATTTCTCTTTCAGTGTGTGCATGTAATAATGAGAGGGACATGCAGTTGTCTCTAGCGACACGTTTCTAGTAGACTCACCATCCCAAGACCTGAAAAAACCCCAAGCTCCTCAGAATGAAATAAATCCCAGTAACAAACAAAAGTTTCACGCTGTTGCTTTGTGGAAGAGATGCCTTGAATCCTGCTAAGAATTGCTTGTCGATAGTATTCTCAGCATGGTTCCACTCCCAAACTTAGGATGCTTAAGCAACACTCACATTTGCTGGGGGTACTGGGAACAGTGGTATCAACTGCAGTTTCTGTTCTTTTCCAAAATACTGCTTGCTAGGGTTCAGCTCTTCTGGCCTCAGTTACCAAGCTAGTGTCTGCAAACAGGATGACTTTATAATTTTTATAAAGCAAGTCTTGTTTCTTTCTAGCAGCCTTATAAATTATCCTTTCTTGGCATCACATCTAGCTTTGCATGGCAAATATGAAGAATTTCCTTTCCATATTGTCTTCTTGATAGATTTAACGAACTAATATCCTATGTTAAAATAGGAAATTTGCTCCGTCCATCCAATTCTGCCCCCTTGGAGCACTTTTCAGCATCACATTGACAGAAAAATAGTGGCTCTTTCTGTGAAGGTGTGTTTTGTGAAGGTACTTTACTTGAACAGTCCAACTAAGTATGAACACTCCAAGTGCCTGAGCACCTAGTTTTTCACAGTCCCTCTAAGCATCCTTTCTCATTGTGCCTGTTGGCAAACTCACATTACTTGATATAATCACTCTCCGCAGTTTCTAAAGGACATCTTGATGATTTGGTTGTCCTTTGAACAGTATTGAAACTCTCGTTAGTTCCTTCCTTCAAACTTTTTCCAGGCAGGAATAAACAAATTTTCTAATAATTTTCTCAAACCCATTTTGGAAGTCAGATCAGAGTTACATTAGAAATACCTTTGCACACATTAGAGTCCAATGCCTGAGTTTTCTATTCACTGCAGCTGCAGTGGTCCAAGTGAAAATGTAATTTAACCCCAGGACTTGTTCATTTCCATTTTGTCTTTGCTTTACATCTTGCTATTTACATCAGCTGTAGAAGTTTCAGAAACTCTGGATGATGTAATTGCCAGGGATTATACAACTGTATAGTGAAGACTTTGTTTTGAATAACCATTTTATTTTCCTCACAAATGGCACATTTCAGCGACAGTTGTAATTTGGCACATAAAGTACTGGAAAGAAGATGATCATGCCAAAAAGATCTCAGTGTGAGCTCAGTAATTATTGTCTGGTGCTAATTTATTCTGTTTGCCTCTTGCACAAGTAGCCCAAATCTTACAGGAGGACTGTAACACCAACTGCCGTCCCAAATAGATTCTCCACAAATCTCCTGACTTATTCAGGACCATCCTAAATTGGCTGGTTTTAGCTTTTTTTTTTTGTCAAAAAACTTATGTTTTAGAAGCTCACAGTATCACTTAAATAGGAGGAATGTGTATTTTGCTGTAACTATTACCAGGTTAAATATTGGTTTATAGCAGTGAACTTCATAACTCATTTTGCACGTCAGACTTCACTTCCCAAAGTATGAAGAGATGCATCTAAGAACTGCACATCTGAATGAATTATTTAAAGGTATGTCCAAGGTTACCAATTTTGATTACAGATTTTAGTGATTTAACATCTACTTTGGTCTGGGATTATAAAAATTGAGCGTTTCCAATAATGAAGACACAAATACACTTGCAGACTTGTGTGAAAGAGCACACAGATTACAGAAATCCTTCAAAGATGAATGTCCAAGCAGTTTGCTTTGGATGGATGGCTCCAAGTGGGATGGATAGTTGTAGGTACAATGTCTGACCGTCCTTAGACCTATAACAGATGCTCTCTGTTACCCCCCTCCCTCCCCAAAGGAGGGAGCTCATTGCTTTGAGAATGAGATTATTTCTTTTATGATAGATGAGGTCTCTAGTGGGAGATGTGAGATGTGCTCAGACTTCCTGAATTATCTTATCATTGCATGTATTTGATTAGTCATTCAGAAGCTTAACTTCTTGAATCTAAAAACCTGGAATTAATTATCCTTGCTTAACGTTTATCACACTGGAATTGATTAATCATCTTTGAATTAGATTGTTTCCATAACAATGTATTACTCAGGGTTAACTTCGATCTACCAAAATTTTATTAACTAAAAATCCATTGGGTATTAATAAAGGTTTTCTGGGCCAGTACCAATCTTCATACATTTCCTTCAAAGTGGTAAACACTTCTCAGTAAGCTGTGCTGTTTATTCTGCTTCTGCAAAGGCTTTTGATGGCATTCTGTTGGCTCCTTCTGCTCACACTGCTAGTAGAGAGCACTTTTCCAGTGCTCAGAGATGAAGGCACACATGGTGGAGGTCCATGGTCCCACGCTCGTTAAGTGTGGGCATGTAATGTACTTCAGGCATGCACACAAACATTAAAAAAAAAATGGGGGGGGGAGCTTGTGAGCAAAGTGAGAGTGTGAATGTTTGTGGTTGCAGCTATTTATTGTGCCCTCGTTTCAAAATACTGTCTTGTCTGGCACACCCGCTGTTGCTAGCTAAATGAAATAATGCTCTCATACAGAAATATCTTAGAATGCTTGGTTTCGTTCCTTTACTTCCCCTCCCTTCCTTCTTTAAAAATAACGTTTGCCCACATTTTCGTGGGAAAAGAAACTCAGACATTTGTGAACTTCAGTATCTTTACTTAGATGTTGTACACAATTTTTTCCACGCATCCTCAGACATGCTATTGCTCTTTGTAGAGCAGAAATTAAGCCAAAAAGTTTTTATTCACATGATGTGTTATATTAAATGAAGCAACTCCTACTCCTGTGTTCGGTGTCTATCTAATTCATTTTTTTATATTCTAGTAGTACCTGTTAGAATCAATGGCCAGGGGTTTTTTACAACTCCACAGGAGTTTTCCCAGTGACATCAACGTGGCCAGGACTTGGTCATATACTTTTCTACTCACTGTATCTGAAGTAAAAGTCTGTAGCTGGTTTCTGAAGATGGGACTTTTGTTCTATTCAGAACTATAGAGAATTGTGGACTAATTCAACCTGGCCATCAACAAGTGCAGCACCTTTTTAGTCAGTGATCCTGTTCCAGATCCTTAGCTTGCCCAATTGAAAATATCTGTACTAAGTGCTCACAACAAAAATAACTTCCATGCCTTAAACCACTTAAATCTGTCAAATGTGAGAAATTATTTTACCCAACATAATTCAATGTTTGATTTTGGCAGTTTCAGTGACATATTGCACCACAAATCATGTTTCTTAAATATGTCCCTAATGATGTGAAATTCATAGGGTAAGGCACCTGGTAACCATCTGACAATGTCAAGACATTTGATATTAATTTTTGAGCTCTTACTGTTCCTCTGCGTAAAACTTACTATTATCATCTTCCTAGTTAATGTACATATGCACTGGCAAATAAAAAATACATATTTGGCCTGCACACCTGTCTGAAGTGACTATTGACTAGGACCGTATTTTTGAAATTAGAATTAACAGACTTAGTGTTCATATGAATATGTCTCAGAAGAACATATTGCTGACAGATGTTTAATTTGCTAGCTACAAAAACATTAAAAGAAGCTATATTTAGATTCCTTTAAATAAATAATCAAGGGGTTTGTAGCTCTTAACATAATCTTAAACTCTGTGAAACCAAATGATAAATTGGGGTTGACTCTGGAGCAGCTGCTCAAGAAAGAGGATGTTGAATAGCCTTTCAATTATTTTGACCTCATTAGCTGAAGCCCTTTTTCTTAATGAGTATATTGTCTCTTATAAAAGACAGGAGGTAACGATTAATATTAATAAAATTAGATTAAAATTACACTCACACATTTGACAGTAAAACCTTATGTGAGGTACCCAGGAAATCCCAGGCTCATGGCCAGTACCCTGCCACAAATTACCCTGTGTCTTTCTTAGCAGGGCATCACAGTAGACAGTACAGTTCCCACAGTATGGGAAAAAATGGAACTGTAGTATTGCAGAAAGAAGAAAATAAAATCCTGCAGAGGACCTAACACCCACTCGTCAGTCTACTGAAGTAGGTCCAGTAGGAGAGCTAATATTCATTTTCTGGGTAAACTGTTTTTCACCCATGAGAAATTGTCTTAGCCCACCGAAGACATCATCTGAGCCCTGGGCACAGCCAGTCATGTTAAGCAAAAAAAAAACCCCAAGTCTTCCTGCCTTGTGGATCAAGAAGAGCTGGAATCATCTGAGCAACCCTTTGCTCTTTACTTGGCACAGGATGCTCTGTCCCTTGCATCATCAGCGGTGGTTGGGAAGAAGTTTTCCCCAGGGAAGGATAGTTTACTTGAAGCTGAAGGGATTCTTTGCCTTCCTTACAGTTTCAAATAGACTTTCAGAGTTGGAGAGCTTGTGAACTGGAGAAAACCAGACAAAGTGGATATTTGTCTCTGATGGTTTTCAGTGACAAGGAGTTCATTGCAGTCAGTGAGGCCAGGAATCAGTCCGCAAGAATAAAGACCAAGCATTTGGCTGAATCTAGAACCATGGTTTCTTCCTTCCCATCCCCAAGCCACCCCAAATTTTGAGGAATTTTTACATTCTTCTAACAGAGGCCTGTGACAGGAGCTGAGTGGGCGTGCAAGTGCGCACACACAAGATCCAGTTTATACCTTGGAAAATGTTCTTTGGTTGGTTGTTGGGGTTTTTAAAGCAATTTGTTGTGCAATGCAACTTTGTAAATGGTTTCTGTGACATTTTCAGCTTTGTGCCAGTGTCAGTAGATCTCTCTAAAATATACCTCTAGCCATCCAAACCCCAAAATACAGCCGACTATGAATGAAACTAAATCCCCATGGCTGCTTATTTGTTACACTCATGCATAAAACCTCTTGTTTGTCATGGATTTGCTCATTAAGGCTACTGTTGCTTTCTAGACAGCTCTACAGTCTCTCCCTTCCACTGTCATTGCTCTTAAAGAAATAGTCATGGGGCAGAATCATTTTAGAGGTGTTAATAGCATGTATTTCCAGCAGGAATAATGAAACCAGCCAACTTCACCGTAGAAGTACGACAGCAAAACGCCTCCAAAGGGAAGTTGCTTGATTCAGTTTCAGGAAAGCATTCATTATGTCTCTGGTCTGCACATTTCTCGTTTTTCTGCACAATGTAAGGGTTTACATCATCGTGACACTTAATGGTGACTTATGCAGGAGTATTCCTGGTGGTTTTATTTTAGTACTAGCACTAGAAATGGAGGAGGAAATGAAATGAAGCATGGTATTATTTCTGTCTTTTATCTGCATGAACTCTCAAATCAAGTTGATTCTGCTCAAATTTCTAAAAGATAGTTGCTCTCCTGTGGGTATGATGATTAAACTCTTTAGGCTGCTCTATCACAGCATCCAATGAAATTAATTATAGTCCCATATTATTAATAATAATGGTACAAAAGAATGGCCATAAGAACTCAGCTATGAAAAGTTCAGCAGCTGTAACAGGCATGGAAAAGACTTGGGGTCAATAGAAGAAATATTGATTATTCTCCTTTCTGCATTACACTATACAACAATACCTTTTCTATAGTAAAGCTGATTCAGGCTAGAAGTGATTTCTGTCAGATCCCATTATAACAGATGTTAATTTCAAATAATTGTTTGCTTAACGTCAACAAATGGTTCCTGTAGACTGCCTTTAACCTTCATATGAATTATGTGTATTTTCATCTACATATATATATATATTCAGAGCTCATTCCCAACATAAAACAAAGAATGCAGTGATGAGAAAAAAATCCTCTCAAGAAGTCCAAAGAATACAACCATATTAAGCGGTTCCCAAAGAAGGTGTAGGCTCTCCATATATGATTAGTATTCAAAGCAAATGCTCACATATATTTCATATTTTTAAGAGTTTTTACACATTTCCTCATACAAAACTTGCAGGTATTTTCAGCAGCACCCAGTTTTTGAAGATATATGGGAGCAATGAAGAATATCTTTTTACACCAAATTCATTGGAAATGAACTATAGCCCTGACCGATTTCGTATCATTTACTCGTTTCTCTCAGATCTGAGAGTCTGAGCAGTGTGGCAGCAGGACCTCAGCCATGGAGGGTTTCTGCATCCAGAGCCAGTGACTCTCTCACATCTGGCTCTGCACTGGTGCTTTGGCTTGCTCGTGAACACCCAGCTCCTCTCTGCAGACAGCTTTTGCAGAGGTATTTGACTGGAAATGCAGTTGAGAACAGTCTGTCGCTGCTACACCCAGTCCATGCAGAGGCACATCCTTGGTCCTTTAGCAATCAGCTGGGGACAGCCACATATTAGATGAAACTTGCATATTTTTTAATGTCCCCAATGCCTTGCTTCTTATTTTGTTTCTATCATTCCACAGTAAAATGCTGACTCTTACTCCCACAGGTAGTAATGATGCTCCTAGGGAAACCTAAATATTTTTGTCGGTATATGTGGTTACCATACTCGCTGGTTTTGTTCATGGATGCACTCTTGCAGGAATGATCATAACCAATAACCATATCTGATGGAATCATAGCTATTTAATCCAGTGATGACATCCAATTTCTGTCTAGTGTTAGCTTTGAACTTTTGTCAGTCTTTAAAACATAATAAAGCACTTGTGATCTCATTCTGGTGGAGAAAAATATCCAGATCAAAAGAAACTCTTCTAAGTTTCCTTTGTTTAATTTTTCACAGTTTTAATTCTATAGGCTGTGGCCAACCAGATGAAGATGCTTAATTAACAGTTAGTGAGCAGTGCTGATTTCAGTGAAGTCATTAAAGAACTGACTTCAAAGAAGCCAGATGAATTATGTTTACAGCTAAATTAGCACCCTTGATCTATTTTTGCACCCTCAGCAAGTTTGCCAATGACACCAAGCTGTGTGGGGCAGACGACGCGCTGGAGGGAAGGGATGCCATCCAGAGGGACCTTGACAGGATGGAGAGGTGGGCCCATGCCAACCTCAGGAAGTTCAACAAGGCCAAATGCAAGGTCCTCCATCTGGGTCGGTGCAATCCCAAGCACCAATAGAGGCTGGGCAGTGACTGGCTTGAGAGCAGCCAGGAAGAAAAGGACTTAGGAGTGCTGGTGGGTGAGAAGCTCACCATGAGCCATCAGTGTGCGCTCTCAGCCCAGAGGGCCAATCGTGTCCTGGGCTGTATCAAGAGAAGCGTGGCCAGCAGGTCAAGGGAGGTGATTCTCCCCCTCTACTCCACTATCGTGAGACCTCACCTGGAGTCCAGTTCTGGAGCCCCTGTTACAGGAAGGATATGGATGTGCTGGAATGTGTCCAGAGAAGGGCCACGAGAATGATCAGAGGGCTGGAGTACCTCTCCTATGGGGACAGACTGAGAGAGTTGGGATTGTTCAGTCTAGAAAAAAGAAGGCTCCGGGGAGACCTTATTGTGTCCTTCCAGTATCTGAAGGGGGCCTACAAGAAAGCTGGGGAGGGACTTTTTAGGCTGTCGGGCAGTGATAGGACTAGAGGGGATGGATTAAAAGTAGAGGTAGGTCAATTCAGATTAGAAATTAGGAAGAATTTCTTCCCCATGAGGGTGGTGAGACACTGGCACAGGTTGCCCAGAGAGGTGGTGGAAGCCCCATCCCTGGGAGTTTTTAAGGCCAAGCTGGATGGGGCTCTGAGCAACCTGCTCTAGTGGGAGGTGCCCCTGCCCATGGCAGGGGGGTTTGGAACTACATGATCCTTAAGATCCCTTCCAACTCTGACAATTCTATGACTCTCTGATTCTATGATTTTTAAGTGAGGATGTTTAAATGTATGTGCATTTGCAAGAGGGAGTTAAGAATAGGCTGCAATAAAATTAAAAGGAATGACAGTTAAGTGTACTGCTGCACTGTGCTCTAAGCCAAGCATCATTGACTCTGTTTTCCTACAGTAAAGGTGCTCTCTCTTGCCTAACAATTATGTTCAGTGATACTTGAAATAAAATCATTACATTAATATCATCATATTCCACTGACCTGCCTAATAAAAATACTTTGGTTGATAACTAAATATCTAGGTCTCAGGGTGGAGATGACATTGGCACAGCCTGGCCTCCCATCTGCGGTGCTGGTGGAACAGCAGGGGCCCCGTGGATCATCTGCATGGGAACTTTAGCAGCCCTCCAGCTGACAGTTGTGCCAGTGCCACACGGTGCTGGCCAAGACGATGCCCATCAGGGAAGCAGGTAAGGGCAGGTAAGGGTGAGGGGCAGCCGCTGTGGAGCAGGTCTGTGTCCTGGGAGGAAAAGGGAAGGCAGAGAGCCCCTGGGTAAATCTGTGCACCACTGGACACCAAGTTGAAAGCAGTGTTCCCAGTGTGTCCAGTGCTGGACTGAGGACAGACCTGTGCTGTTCTGTTCTAACTCAGGTGGGACCTTTCCCCTTTTCCAGCCCATGGCCATCCTTTTAGCAAATGAAAATGTGAGAGAAATAATCATAAACTTCACACCCGGAGGTAGTTTCCACTATATAGGTTCTTTTGTCACAGGACAAAGAGAAAGGACTTGGAGACAAACTTTTCCTTGTTTTTATCTTGTGTTTTGCATTTTGGTGTTACCTAAACACACCAATACATCTTTAATTCTTTATTAGCTCACAAACATTGCTCTTAAGAACACCAGGAGGATAAAAAAAATAATAAAACAAAACTTATTTTAAAATCAAGCAAAGCATTACATCACCTAGAAAAGTGAAAACTCTGGACAATGTCAGTCCAAACAGTCTCCCATTTCTTTCCAAGCAAGAGCAGCATGGAGGAAGCAGGCTCTGCACAAAGATGTGATGTATAAACAGAAATGGAAAGTCCAGCAGAAGTGTAGGCAGAAAAATCAACCCACACATTTAAGTCTGGCCATTACAAGTGCCACTTCTTTGATTACTGGATGAAAGGCCATCGTCAGGTACAGTGGGAAGACAGTAGAAGCTGTGTAGACACATTTGTCATCAAGCATCAAATCACCACTCACTGTGGAGGTAGCCTGAGGAACCACTTTAGAAAAAATAGCAGAAAATTTCCAGGTTTATTTGTTTGAGTTGTATGTTTAATTTACACACTGTTGGCTTTTCAAAGTTAATTGCTGGCCCTGTTATTCCCTCCAGTGAACCAAAGGCTCAGCTTCCCTCTAATTTACATATGATTTAAAAAAATAATTATCCCACTGGATTATTATTTAAAATTCATCTGCTGCAAAAACAATGAATCATTCGGTTCCTACAGTTATTTATGCTGCTTGGTGATAGGAGGGGGTGGTAGAAATACACCTCTGTCAGGAAAGGAAAAGCCTCCTCTTCTCGGACACAAAGAGGATTTTGTAGTGAAATCTCATTCAGAAATTCAAGAAAAGCAGTTCCTTGGTCAATCTGATATTTCAGCCATTTCAGATCTCGTCTTGCCTGGGAGTTTGTGGCTTACTCCCTGATTCTCCACTGTGTGCCAAACTACAGACACTCAGTTCCTTCAAGGAAGACAGGAAGAATGTAAAAACCCTTATGCATTGGCTGACAGTTTCAGTCTTTCACTTCAGACTATTTATGACAATTTACACTCACAAATTTTCTACTGCTGCTGCAATCTCAGTATGATTAATAACACAAAGCATGCTTCTTTTGACTAAAAGACTCCGGAGCATCCCAGGCTATCATCTGGAAACAGCCTCCAAAGGAGGTTTTCCTCTCAAGATGAATACAGCAGGTCATCTGAAAAGAGAGTTAATGTTTCATTTCCCATGTGTGCTCCATTCTGTCTGATCACATTTCAGTAAATCAGGATCAGTAGCTGCAACTTCTCTCTACTGCCAGAGACCAGATAAAAAATTCAAGGGATGTGTTGCTCAGTCATGAATTGCTTTGGAAGGGCAATTGAAGCTGTAATGAAAAGGTATGTTATGGGGGAAGGTGCAGAACTGGAAAGTTCCTCGTGCTCTGCATCTAGTAGAAAATGGTTTGCAAGAAAGACTTTAAATAACAGAACATCTGACACAAATTATATCCCAAGCACTAAAGATCTTAAACTGTAAACATCCTCTTGGGTTAGACCTTAGCAACCTTCTGCTGTCTCTAGCATAAACTGATGCCTCTAGTAAATGTTATTTTACTAAGCAAGTTTATTTAATTTCATAGAAAGATAGAATTGTCAGGGTTGGAAGGGACCTTAAAGATCGTGTAGCTCCAACCCCCCTGCCATGGCCAGGGGCACCTCCCCCTAGAGCAGGTTGCTCAGAGCCCCATCCAGCTTGGCCTTAAAAACTCCCAGGGATGGGGCTTCCACCACCTCTCTGGGCAACCTGTGCCAGTGTCTCACCACCCTCATGGGGAAGAACTTCTTCCTAATGTCTAATCTGAATCTACCCACCTCTAGTTTTGATCCATTCCCTCTAGTCCTACCACTACTCAACATCCTAAAAAGTTCCTCACCAGCTTTCTTGTAGGCCCCCTTAAGATACTGGGAGGAATTTAGAAGTTTTATATAAGGAAAGTGATTCAGTTGCTGTGAGAGGCTTCTCAGCAGTGGCACTCCTTGCATGTCCCCATGTGTAGGAGGAATGTCCAGCCCAGTCTGCCCTGAGAGCCTTCAAGCAAATGGGTGGTTGTGTGACAAGTTGAAGATGCCTCAGCTCCAGTTCTGCTGGAAATAGTCAGCAAAAGCTTGTCTTCAAGATAGAGCTGCATCTGTGAGCCAGCTATGACTTTCTATGGACATGGATTATGTCCTCCTGTGCAGAGGAACCTTTCTCAAATATTTTAAGCTGTTGTCAATTATCTGCAAATCTTATTCCTAACATATGTGGAATTCCCAGCTGGACTCAGTCAAAAAAAGCACTCTGATAGTGTTTCTGGAGTGTTTCACTTTTGATTAACTGTGTATGTAAGCAGGATCAATACCTGCACTCTGCAGTATATCTAAATACACTTGATTTTCAGTAAAACCATTATTAAAATTTACTAAGCTCAGGCAAATTTTCCTGTGAAATCTTTGCAGATCATTTAGTATTAGCAACATCTCTCCAATAAACAGCACAAACCAGCTTCTGTTGATGCTCTTGATGACTTGAATGAATTACTTTTATGTTTAGAGTACTTTTTTCTTTATTAGCTATTATTTATTGTGAATAAAAATCTCATGCATGGCACAATACCACTATATAATGTTCTGAAAATAAAAGACACGTGTTCCTTTGAGAAAAAACTTTACAGCAGAAGGAATCTCTTAAGAGTTTTGTATCCTGTAGAGATAAATGGAGAAAAACATTTTATTTCTAAAGTGGAAAAACAGTTGTTTTTTTTAAGTTTAAAAAAAAACAAGCTAAAATCTTCAGATGCTTAAGAACATAGTCCTCTAAACAGACATTAAAAACTGCAAATGTGCTGAGTCCTCTGATATGGAGTACAAAGTTTATTTCACTGGACAGATATTAACTAACTAAAAAGAAATGCAAGACTATGAGAAAACAAGTGAAAATTTCACATACCTCATACTACTTTTTAAGTAATGATGTATGAAATTACCATGAATGTTCTGCCAGGGCAAGACTGATCTCTTCTCCATTCTGGTTAAAATGCTTATATTGTTTCCAATGTATTTGACTTTTAAACTTTCTTATGCTTTACTTCTAAGAGACTGAGTCCCAAAGGCCACAGCTTGCAGCAAAATACATCTTTGGACAGATACTTCCAAGTCCTTGATGGTGAGATGTGAAGAGGGAGGTCCACCCTTGACCAGGTCTGAACACAGAGCTGCTTCCCCAGGGTTCCATGAGCAGAAGCCACACACCAGTACCAGCCACTGCATAAGCAGCCTCAGAAGCAGCTGGAAACCTGAAGCCAGGCTATGATGTAGCTCTTCACAGTCTAACAGGAGTTCATCCCCTCTCACGCACATCTGGTGCGTATTTATGTGCTCTTGAATGTGGAAAAGTCAAAATTAAACATACAGACCTAACCCATTTCACCTAAAGAGGTGAAAAGTGGGTGTTTAGATATTATCAGGTCTGTAGCTGGCAGTCATATGCACACTGTGTAAATCTCACCACACCGGAGACACCTGGCATGGAAAGGCATCTTCTGAGAGCAGTCAGCAGAGCCCAGCAGATGCCTGAGTGTGCTCAGCTCCACCAGAGCCCGAGGGTGGGAGGACCTGCACAGATACATGATGTGTCTGCAGAGAAGCTCATACCTTCCCGGCATGAACCGTTCTCCCGCTCTTTCAATGCACAGGTGTAAAAAGAACCAGGAAAAAAAAAAACAAAAACCCCAAAAAACTGGGGTGCAGCTTCTTTTCTACAGAGTGAGTTCAGGTTTTGCTGAACGCTGCATGTTGGCTTGTCAGTAGAGGGATGTCCTCAATAAATTATGTTTTGAGTAATCATGACACCCTTAGTGAAACAAACATAGGCTATCAAACAAGTATCCTGCCTAAGCAAACCCAGAAGTGGAGGACATGCAGTGGGACCTTTCTTTGCGGTCGTTCAGTGGTTTTGAGTTCTGCAGGTCCCAGAGAACCACCAGTACCACAACATATCTCATACTGGAAGATACTGTGATGATGCCCAACATCAGATGTAGTTCTGAACCCACTCTGAAACTCACCGTTTACAATGACCCGCATTCACCGCTGATCAAGGGTGTACTCATGCTGCGGATGGAAATGGCTGCACCTGCCTACACCAAGGCATTTGTTCATCTCTCTAAATAGCATCTTTATTAGCCATTGTTGATACTACTTTAAAAGGTGCTCATGGGCAGATGTTTTTACCTCATAAATCACTTCAGCATAAAGATGGATGTGCTTTATGCACAAGTGGAGTTCGTGCCACCTTTTCTTGCTTACTCATATTAACAGGAATGTGTATGCAAATTTCCTGTCTCCCAGCAGCTACAGTAAATTGCTCTTGGGCACTTGAATCCCTTCCAGCTTGATCTAGAAGTTCAAAAGAAATTTAAACATCTACATTCTCTCTCCCTTCATCACCTAAAAGCTGGGGGAAGGGAAGTTTGGTAAAGGTTTGGAAGGTTGGATAAAAGTTGAGAAGGTTGGATAAAGGTTTTAACCCCACATGAGCAGTTTTTGAAGGTGCTATGGTTTGGATGAGATAGGGCTGTCTTCCCTCCACCCCCTTGTATGTGGAAAAATGTAAATAACACAGACATGAATAAGGCATAAAATATAGACTGGTGATTAAATACATGATGACTCTCTTTATGAGAGACAGCCTCAGCCCTGGGTAAAGCTCCAGCTGAGATGTGTTGTCTCTGATGACAACAACCAGTCCCAAACAATCAACTCGTTTCCCTACATAACCCCCCCAGGGCCAAGGCAGCCTTTCTGGCTGCTGGGGAGAGGCTGCTGAGATGTTCCTCTCCAGAACTGCTGCTCTTCAACTGAGTGTAATGCTGGCTCTGGGTAGCTATTTTGGGAGTCTCTATAAGAAGCAATGTGTAAGTAAGGCTGTTATTATACGTCGTGGCTGGAGTGTCATGCCTGGTAGGGTCGATATGTTTTAAAGACAATTCTTTGTTGAATTGTGTTATTTTTGTCTTTGTTGGGAGTGGATGGGCTTCATCCTGCACTTTCTGCTGGCTGGTTGAATGTAGGGGCTAATGCAGATCTTGCCTATGGGTGGGGGGCTTTGAGTCCTTAATTTGGTTCCTCTCTACAGTTTCCTTCCTCTGCTATGATATCCACATATGAATGTCTAGAAACCCACTCTATGCAGTTAAATGGGTTGTTTCGCTGTCTCCATGGTATGTGACTGTGGCTGTAGTCACATGTGTGAACATTGCAAAATGTTTTTATGTAGACTTGTGATGGCAGATGTGTGCTTGGGCTTTCTTACTGTCTTTTCTCTCTTATAGCCTTGCTGTAGAATAAGGGAAGAAAAGCAGAGTCATCACTTTGTTTTAAAGCTTTGGAAAAATATCTCCCATGGCCTTGAAAAGACAGGGGAAACAGTCAATAAAGACCTGCAAAATAACTGATCTGCTGACTTTGGAGTAGCAACTTTTTGGTTTTGTTTTGGGTTTGCTTGTTTTGTTTTGGGCTTTTGTTTTAGGTTGGTTTTTTTTTGTTTGTTTGTTTTAGTTTGGGGTTAGGTTTTGTTTTGTTTTTCCCTACTGCCAGGAGTAAAACAAGGGTGAATTCACTTCATCCTCCTTTAAATTCATCACTCAGCAAGAAACTATTATCAGAAAGCATTCTCCCTGTTTTGGCATGGCTGCTGTATTCCTTGCTTGTTGTGGGAATATCATTTTGGTAACACAAGAAAGGAGGAGTGTGATTTTTGGAGGAAGAGGATCCCCATGGGAAAGGGAGAGAATGTAAATGTTGTGCTTTGGTGAAAAGAGGCTTTGTCTTGAATGACAACTTGCATCATAAAAAGTTCAGTTAAAGATGGCTTTTCTTGCTAAGTACTGCATGCCTTCTGCTTACTTCCTGCAAAGCCATCCGAGTGTGCCATTGAATTCTCCCCTAAGCTGTGCAGCATCACGTAGAACTCGCCTGCTGTTACCTGTCCTGTGGGTAGGAAGAAATGAGCTAAATGGGGGTTTTTCAGCCCTGCTCTGTTCCACCCTCCATGTCTAGCAGTGCCGGTGTCTGAGCAAGGGTGCAGCTGTGACTGTGGAGGCTTTGCTGGAAGCTGGGAGAGATGCAGAGCTGTAAGCATGTGACAAGGAGACCCTAGGAGTCGGAAGAGTATGGGGGCAGGAGGTGTCCCCTGCTGTTGTCCTGCCATTGCAGTGTGGGAGCAGGCACAAAACACCATGGGGTCATCTCCTGCTCCCTGTTAGGTTTCAGACAGTGGAGAAACCCAACTGTTATTTGCTTTGAGTTAATCAGGACTGTCCTCAAAATAAAGTAGTATTTTGCAATAGCAAGGCCTTCAGGAAGAGGCAAAGTGCATATGGAAAAGAATAAAAGGTTTTCATAGTATCATTCAGGTTGGAAAAGACCCTTGGCATCATTGAGTCCAACCCTTAACCCTGCTCTACAAAGTTCACCCCTAAACCATGTCCTCAATGACCCTTAAGCACATCCAGGGATGGTGACACCACCACCTCCCTGGGCAGCCTGTTCCAGTGCCTTGACTTCTCTTTCTGTGAAAATTTTTTCCCTAATGTCCAGTCTAAACCTCCCCTGTTGCAGCTTCAATCCATTCCCTCTTGTTCTATCACCAGTTACCTGTGAGAAGAGACCAGCACCAACCTCTCTACTATGTTCTTTCAGGTAGTTTTAGAGAGTGATGAGGTCTGCCCTTAGCCTCCTCTTCCTCAAACTAAATAGACTGAGCTCCTTCAATCACTCAGTGTTGTTCAGTGGTGTGCTCTGTCCCTGTTTACCCAGGAGCATTGCCTGCTTTTCTTCACATCTGACCAGTTTAGAAATGCTTTGAGAGACAGATATCCCCACGTCCCCTATGCCATTGGTGGAAGCAGACTGGCTCTTCCAGAAGCTCCAGTGTATTGAAACCAGTATCCCATGGCAAACTGGAACTGCCTGGTTTGTCAGTGTTCACTATAGTTGTTCGATTTACTTCTGGAACTGGAGCAAAACCAGGACTTACAGCAAACGGTTAACCTCACAGAGCTCCTCTTTCATCCAAACCGATTTCCTTCCAAAGTTGCAAACTTTGGGATGGCTGCATAATACAGGTTTTTATGTGTGAAGAAATTGCTGAAAGCTCTCTCACCTTTGATGCTCTCCAGTGGCCTTGTCAGCCTACACTGACAACCTTCATAAAAAGGGAAAGTGGCAAATAGCTCCAATTTCGACCTTCTCACCAAGTGAGACTTGCCAGGTCTGCAAGTGTCAGAAGGGCTGCACACATGGTTTCTTTGTAGCTGCATATAGTGACTGCTATGCAATGGAATTTAGCTTAAAAATAATGATCTACTGGATGCATTTGGAGCCCCAAAGACATGTGGGTGCTGAGCAGAACGATGCTGCAGGTCACAGCCCCCCAACTGCACATTGAGGAGCTTGTTACTGCTTGTCAGCAAACCTGAGGCAACTGCCACTCTGCAAACTCCTGTTCTGCAATGCAAGGCAGGGTAACTTGATAGTAGTTTGTATCACAGTGGAAATGTATAGGCCAGTGATTCCCCTTTTTCCCCTCAACTACTACATGAACTTGGGAAGCTTTGCACTTGAGCCTAGACTCTCTTATCTCCTTCCTGCCTGCAAGACTCCGTGGAGCTGTGGATATGATGTTCAGCAATACATGAGTCCCTCTTTGTGCTATTCAAAGGCAAAATGTGTTTCATCCTGCCCTCTGACCCTTACAAGAGCACCTGGGTGAAGGCAGGCTCTGGGCAAAGACTGGGAGGATGCTGGGCTGGGGAGAACATGTCACTTTTGTAATGGGGCCCACTGCAGGTGCAAGGCCCCTGACTGATCTGCAGGCAGGCATGCTGTGCCCCCTCCTTCCTTCCTCCTGTAAATGGTTTTCTCCTTGATTAGTGGTCTCTCACCACTTCTGTTTCAATGGCCTGACTTAGAGCAGGGCTACAAATTTGCATCCCTACAGCCAGCTCAATGTGCTTAATTATATGTGTCTTTATATGTCTAAGGAAAATTTCAGGTTTGAAAATGGAAGGAGAGAGGGAAGATTTCTATATTTGTAGAGTTGTGCATTTTTACCATGTGCTATTTCCTGTAAAGAGATCTGGGGCTGATTGTTATTTATGGTAATGCTGCTTTACATGTATACAGAAGGGGTTTGAAGTACGAATAATGGTGTTTTCTCCTAAAGCAATACTGGGGGACAGGCAGAAATGGGAAAACCATCTGAGTCCAATGTCCCCATTCTGAGACATGGTTACTGGAACCACCTCAGCCCTCCCTGCCTAGGATGCTCAGATGTGCTTCTCAGGAAAGTCACATTTGTAACAGTGAAGGAGACATCTATCTTGATTTTGAGAAGGTAAAAGGAGAGAAGCTGCCAAAGCCAGTAGAAATGCCTTGCTGTGAATTGTTATTTCATTGCTGGTTACAAGCTTGCTACTGTAGCAAGCACTTTGAGCAGCCTTTTGCCATGCAAAAAGTATCACATAAGATGTGGCTTTGAGTCTCGTCTGCTGTTAGTCAAACATCTCTTTGCATTCTTCCCAAACATGCCATGTTTCCTAGGCTTCCTTCTGGTAACTACACGAATAATTTTTTCCTTTTAGATTTTTTTATTTTCTTCATAAATAGTCCATGTAAAGGTCACCAGCCACAAACTGCTGCTGTTGTCAGAATATCTGTAATATTTACCCATTCCAATAATTTCATCCAAGAAAGTCAGAGTTCAACCTTATCTAGAATGTAGGTGAAAACATGACAAATCTTGCACAGCTTTCTCCTTGCTTTTAATGCATTAACCACAGTCTTTTCCATTTCCTCTTCTAAAACAAGGCTGGAATAGTCATCAAGAAGATGCATTCATTCATTTTTAAGAAGGTTGTTGAATCAGGAAATGAAATGGAAAAGTAATTTATGCTGGATACTTCCTGGTATGTTTTTTACTATGTAACATTCTGGGAGATGGTTCCTTTGCTTTGTCACCAGTTCAGTTCTGTGCAAGTCCCAAGCCAGCCATCAGTATTAAATGTGCTTTATAGATGTCAACTGGTTTTGTTGAATCATTGATTGCCTTTCTATTATGGACATAATATCCTTTCAAAGGATGAAAAGTACCTGCTGGCTAAATGAAAATGCCAGATGCAATGAATTTTTGTTCATTTCCAAACGTATTGTAAAGAATGACGATGCTTCCTTGTTTTTATGTTTTCTTGTTAATGTGACTTGTCTGAAGAAATGTTCCTGAGCAAGTCTGTCCCATGCCTCATTTCTAGATGAGATGCAAAAAAAAAGGAGCAAATCAAAAACTTAGACAACTGCCAGCAAATTCAGCAGATCTGATTCTATTCTTCTCATTAGTGTAAATCTAGGATGTCGTAATGGAAATCAGTGCAGTTAGTGAGGACAGAATTGATTGAATGTACATGAGAAATATAAGCAGCTAAGCTGAGTAGTGACTGCATTCTCAATCACATTTGCCTTTGACTTGGTGCCCAAAGGGATGTCATTGAACCAGCCCTGCACACTTGGCTGCAGCACTAGAGGTGCAGCAGGATCTGGTCCAACCCATGGTCACTTGTTCTAACTGCTAGCCCCTGCAGACCAGAGAGGAGATCCTCATCCCAGGGACATGCACTGTCATGAGTGACCTGCAGGACTAGGAGATGCCTGTGCTGCTGAAACCATGCCAAATCCTCTTTTAGAGTCAGGTCTCTCAGGCAAAGCCATGCTGCACAAATGTCCAGGCTGCCTTGGAGATGGTGGGCAGTCCAAGGGAGTTGCCATCCCTGCTGCACCTGAGATTCCTTAGCACTAGAATGAAGAAGGTGTATTAGTGACCTGAAACCACCCCAAACTTTTCTTCTGTCTCTGGGGTTTTTTTACTTTTGTAGAGGCAGATTACTTCTGCATAACAATAATACTGACTAATCCTATAAAATTCATTGAGCAATGGTATGAATCCTAGTACAGCTATACCGGCAGTGTGTTCATCTGTAACGCAGTTTATTGACCTGTTCCACAGAGCTAGGCATGAACTGGAGTTGTCTGTCCAACAAGAGACCCTTCAGGCCTCTGCCACCAGGACTAATGGTGTAGAGCCCATGTGCTTGCTCCATTGCAATGAGGTTAGAAACCAGCAGTAAAAATATGCTGCAGCATAGCTTCTTGGTACTTGCATTGGTCAGGCCAAGTGAACTACACAAGTTGGGAAAGATAATGTGGCCCTTCAGGTGGGACATGTGTCACTGAATTTGAAGAACTGCAATCCTGGTGGCTTTTTTAGACCTCCTTACCATGCTGGCCTCTGTTACCCTGAGGATGGCATGGCAAAATGCTTTACCTGGTGCTGAAAGCAACTGACCAAATCTGTTTCACCCAAAACAGCCCATGATGCAGCAAGGTACCAGAGGTTGATACCTCACATTGTCCCATTTCTTCTTTTATGTTAGCCTGATACAGTTCTGAATCTTTGAAGACTGAAGTACTTTGGTTTCTAGTGGAGTTTTCTTCATGCTGTTTCCCATAACCAAATTTCATGTTCAGCAAAGGGAAGACCTGGTTCAGAGACCCCAGGTGAGAAACAGGTGAAGGTCTTCTGTGGTGAAAACTCCTCTTGGCTCAGAGGCTGCTGAGAGTGCTGTCCATCTGTCTCTGGATCTTCACATGAGGAAGCTGTAAAGCAGCCCTGACTGAAAGGTCCTGGAAGTAAACTGCCCATGCTTCCTTCTCCCCGAGAAAGCCAACAGTGTCATGTTCAGGGTGAGAGAGGATCTCAGTGGCACAAACCTCGCTGAGTTTGAGATGATGGGCGTGGATTATGGCAGCTATCAGCATTTGCTATCTTTTGGATGCATTTGGTTCTCTGCTTAGAAATGAGTGATGCTTAGGGGTGGAGGATAACGAACCCCTGTGCTGTGTGTGCTTCCCTGCATATCATATATATGTATCATATATAGAGACCCTTAGAAAAACATAATGGTTTGAGTGATGTAATTGAGGGAGTTTTCTGTAAAATAAAAATACAAGTTGGGAGGATTAGTTAATATTTTAGACTACAGGAGGTAAAGCAATTGAGAGGTGTGTATAGAGTGTCTAAGTTCAGAGTTGCTGCTGTTTAATGGACTGAGGTCATATATCACAGCATGTGTACATGTAACTGTCTCCCAAACTGGAGACTGAACCCTGAAAGGTTCCCTTGCTACACATTAGTTTTCTAAACAAGAGACAGAAATATAATACTCTATTACCAAAGTAGATGATTCGTTCTGATATGCTACTTAAAACGTGCCAAGGACATCAGCTACAGCTCAGCCAAAAACTCCCTGTCTGAAATAAACATTGATCTGATGGAGTCCTGCATTATTTTTTAAAACATAACAGCAGGGGGCAAGAAGGGCCAGGGTTTTTCACTGCAAACTAGATGCTTGCACAATAGAAAAAAGGTGTATTTTCTTACTGTTCTTTTTCTAAATAATTCTCCCCAGAAGCTGTATGTGCAATGGTGAAGTTCTGAAGAATTCTAAGGCTTTTTTTATGGCTCTTCTTTCAGAATAATTCAGTTTTCAGTAAATAGTCTGGAAAAGCACATCCTGCCTTGAATGTTGTGCATAAGATTGCAGAAATGTATTTTTAGGGTCACGAGCTAAATTAACATCTGGCTCGATTGATATTTCAGCTGTACTACATGCATTTGGTCTGAATGTAGTTCATAGCTTTTTTCCTCAGATTATGCAGTGGCATTTATTCTATATGCATACAGCATGCAACCTATCCCTGACATCTGAAAAAATCTTGAATAATCAGTTAGTCATCTGGCATACTTGCAAGTTCTCCACATTTTATTATTACAACAGTAAGCAAAATAATAAGTCTATTTATATGCTTTGTAAACATTCTCTCTTCCAAATGCTTTGTGCTGTCATCATCTTCAGTGTCTTTATGAAAGACTGTCAAATGAGGGAAACACCTGAACCGGAGCGGCATTGGAAAGAATGGAAAATAACTCTCCTAACATCAACAAGGAAGTGATTGTCAACGTTAGCAAATATTTATCTGATAACCATTCTGTTAAATTATTTACAAATTCGGAGTAATCTGTTACCTGATGCTATGCAAAATCCATATTTTCCCTGTCAGACTTGGAACTGAAGTAACATCAGCGTATAAAATCCCACCGTACAGAACAAGCAGCTTCGGTGCCACTGGATTCTTCCCACTACTCAATGATGGATGGTCTGACAGAAGTGATCAGTCTTCTAGTGTTCCTGCAGGCACCAGCATCTCCTCAAAAGTATCATTAAGATTACAAAATGATCTTTTTTCTTAAAATAGATGCATGTTTTTACCTCTATGGGTTAATGCATTGTCTCCAGTGCTGTGTGCTGGATAAGAGCATTCCTTCTTGGCTGTTGCTAGCACATACTATTTCTTCAAGAGATCAGTATGAAGCCCAGATGGAAGTTTCCTATTCCCAAGCTGGCTAAACCAAAGGCCTTCAAAATCTCTCTTATCTTCCAAAGTGCAGGAAATGGCATTGAGTGAAGGCACAGATTTGCTGCTGCCAACTGTGTGAAATGCTGCCCTTCCCTTTGACCATGTTCCTGAAATCTGGAGTTCTTCCACAAAACCCATGGGTGTATTTGACTGTTACTGGGATTTTGCAAAGATAAACTGGATGTGGTAGAGGTGATGTTGCCAAAAATGAAGGTTATGTTCATATAAAGAAGTGTGTCACTGACATATTCAGATGGATTTGAAGAGAGGCTTTTGTGTCTCGGAAGATTTAACATCTTTTGATTGCCACTGTTTCTTCAGGAGTCTGTGTTGACAAGCATGGTAGTTTAGGCCTTGAAAATGCTCCAGATAAACTGCTCAAACTTTAACAGGAAAGGGTTGTTTTATAATCAGCCTCATGCTGCTCCAGCTACTGCAGTGAATGACAAAATAAAACTTCAAACAAAATAAACCCCAAACAAGTAAACCCTCCAGAAAACAAAACTTACCAAACACCACCACTGCTATCACCCCACCCTCAGCAAAAGCAAAAAAAAAAAAAACCCCAACAAAACAACAACAAAATAAAATCCCTACACCTAAAAAAACCACCAAACTTTTGAAGAATATTAAGCTCAGGGTAATAATTCTCTAATCAGTCATGTCACTTCAAAGATAATGCAAATTCTTCTGAGATAAGAAAGGTTATAGCTGTGATTTTGTGAAGGAATAAAATATTAGGTTTGTTGACATTTTTTATTGAAATCCATTTTGTTTCAATGGGCAGCTAAGAATGTTGTTATATTTACATATGTAACTTTGAAATCATTGCACGTTAGCTATCAAGAGAGAACACTTTGCTTTGGAAAAAAGCAGCTAACTTATCTGTGTTGGCTGAGCATTTTAAAGCAAAGTTAAACATCTAATAACCATAGATGTTATTTTTTTTGTATTCATGTTATAATGCCTTAAGAACTTAAGACAAGAAAATGACCCCCAAGCTATAAAATAGAAAAAGAACAAGCTATATAATTTTAATGTAATTTCCCCTCACTCTCATTGATTTTAGAGATGTCTACATTTTGGTTGGTGTGAACATCTGTCTCGGCTGGATGGCTTCAGGAAACTTTAAATAGCCCCAGTAGTTACTGAAGGGAGGTAAAAAGAATATTGTTGTGCCTCTGTTAGAAAATGGAGACTGAAGTAATGTTTAGCATCTTCTGCTTCAAAGAAAATGGCTAAAATCTGTCAGCGCAGAAGATCCTTGTGCTAGTCTGCCGTCTCTTGCCTGGCCATTATAGTTCACACAAGTGATGAGCCCTTCAAAAAGCAGCAGTTCACTTGTGTCCAGGAGAAACACTTCAGGTTTCCACTCCGCACTTTCTGGAGGTCCCAGGGTGCAACAGTCATCCATCTCTGGAGGACCTGGAGCACCAGAAGAAGGCTGGAGCCCTGTAAAAACCTTCCACGATCCCCTAAGGACTCTAGTGCACCATGCAAGATTGCAAGCAAAAGTTAATGACAGTACTTTGACATCTCAAACTTGATGATTCATTAAACTGTTCTGTGTGTTTGGGTCAACGTGGTGCAGTTACTCATATCGTCTGTCATTCAACTTTTGACTATATCTAAGCCAATACTGGCTAACTAACTAACCATGAGGTTTGTATGCTTTTCTGTAGTAAGAATAATCCAGGTACATCTGTCTTAATGAACTTGTTTGATGAAAGCAGAAAATGTCTCCTCTTTTAGATGTACTTGTTGGTTGGGTTTTTTTACCAGTGTTTATAGGAGGATTTTGTTCAGTTTTACTTTTACATGATGTGAGTGGGGAGAGAGGAAGGGTTGCTCTGAAATAATGCTGTGCCTCATGAAAGACATAGTCCTCTACTTCCCTGCAACAGTAGTTCTCAATATATCTAATCAGTTTTAAATAACTGAAGAACAGGATCAAAATTTCATCTCTAAAAATAAGGTGATGAAAACAGCCTATTAAAAATACTATGCTATACTGGTGGTACAGCTGTAAGGGATTTACAAAAATTAATTACATTACTATTGTAAAAATATCAGCATTGAAGTTAGTGCCAATATATTTTGGTCTTGGATTCCACATATTCATCTGTCTGGTATTTTCAGAAAAAACAATCTACTTAGTCTCTTTCTCTATAGAAAACTTTTCCTGCCATTATACACGCCTGACCTAGAATTCTTAATCTGGAAATTACATCTTCATCATACAAAAATACCATGTTGTACTTCATGATACTTTTGGCTTTCTTCTTAAATGGAGGGAGTCCAAAAAACAAACAACAAGAAGCCCCATATTTTTTTTTCCTTTATTGTGAGCTAAACAGTACTGAAGAAGTCCAGCGATAACTTAATCATGAAGGAAAAAAAGTGCAAATTCCAATTTCATGGATGTGTTAATACCTGCTGAGTCTGAAAACTCCTGTGTTGATGAACGTCATCAACAAATGTCAGGTTTCATATACTCCATTGTTCTGCATGATTTAGGTATGCTGTGTGTTAAGAGATTCAGGACTTTTAAAAAGCACTGGTAGGAATTTGGAGGAAACTTTCCAACATCTCAGAGCAATCATATGTTGTTCATGGTAGAGCTCACTAGATGAAGCTGGTCAAATTATTTATCCTTTTGTATAAAATTTCTCTCTTTCCAAAGATAGACCTCATAAGTATTCATAGTATTATGAAATTATTTCTCTTTCAAAATATGGGCAGATAAAATGGAGTTCTTGTGTCTGCCTCAAACAACTGTATTTTGCGTCATTTTGAAGGTTGTAAAATGAAGTCTCATGGAATTTTCTGCTTCTGTAACTGGGGAGAAAAATCTGATAAGGTTTTTAATGTGAGAACAAGTCCCCTTAGTCCAAGGCAGAGATTTAATGTGGTGTTAGCCACTGAGCATCAATATCTTGCCTCTCATCAGATGACGAAGTGGAGGACTGAGGCTGCTGCAAACACACTTTGCTGTTGCCAGAAGCTAATTTTACAGAAGCAAGTTAAAACTATATTGTAGTTATTGCAGGAGGAATATCTGGGAACACTTTTTTTTTTTTCCTGCAGGGCAGCACTGTGAAAACCTGCACAGCCCTAGGGCTGGAAGCAGAGACAGTCAAAGAAGACTTTTCTAGGACTAATGAGATGCAGAATGAAGCATCTCCCACAGTTGCTGAGGAAAGAAAGGGAATGTCTTTAAAAAGGACTGGCCTAATGCAGAGCTCTCTGTGGCTCGGCAATGAAATACTTCTTAGATGACTCCACTGGTTCTTCCAGATGTGTGAGCAATTTTTAGTGCTGATGAGATTTTGCTAGTGGGCTGAGAGCACTGTACAAGTGTGGACAGTTTCACCTCAAATGGGCTTCATTTTTATTTTACAGAGTGTGTTTTTCAGGAAATACCCGCAGATCTAATCCTGCAGAAAGATGTCCCCTAAGATATCTCTAAGGGTTTTATGACCTCCTCCTTCCAATGTGTAAGGATGTTATGGAGCACTGCTGAGAAAATTGTCTTTGGGTGCTATGAGATAGTGTTTTTTCACATAGGACAACAACAGTCTTTTATTTTTTGCAGAAATAGGCTTGTGCTTCCTTTCACTGATCAAGACATGGTAAGTTTTATACAATGACAGAGAACCAATACCCTTTGGGGAGGGCTCCTGCCATGAGCAGGAGGCTTTGGGGAGATATGCTGGGAAAGCCCTGGTGCAGGGGATCCCACTGAGCTTGCTGAATGCCTGTGGCAGGAGGTCACAGCCACCACTTCAGTGGAGGAATGACTGTTGAAGACACCCACTGAGGCCTGTTTTGTTCTCTGTGTTCCTCAACACACAGTGGTAGAGGTGGCAAGTTAGTTCTAGGAACACAGACTCTTACTTGTATTTATGGACTTCACCTACAAGAGGATTTTCAATTCAATGAGTATCCCAGAAAAGACCTCCTGTCAAATACATATTCTCTTCTGTAAGAGTGGGCGTCTCCACTTCCTGTCTGGATGGCAAAACACTCCACCAATGATGGGATAAAAATTAACTACAAATGAAAGTCATTGGGTTCGCTCTAACTCCTACTCTATTTTTTCTTTCACCAGTTGCTCTTAGGCTCCAGAGCCCCTCCTTGAGATGGAAATTTACTGTACTTCTCTCTTGGCAGTTTGGCTTATTTGGTAATTGGAGTCTTCTCATTTGGTGAGCCGTTCCCATGGTTCCCACGTTGCACTCATTCTTGCTCTCTTATTTTCCGTTCCCTTATTACTTTCCTAATAACTGCTTCTCAGGCTTCTCTTTTCTTTTAGTATTTTCTTGTGTGTTTGGCTAGGTTTCTCCACATTCTTGGGATGGCATACCATGTGCCACCACTGGAACAAGATGTCACAGCTTTTCAGCTGCTGGCTGTGGGCTTGCTCCTCCAGAAGGCTTTGCTTCAGTAGTGTTTCAGCTTTCTCCACAGGAGTTTTCACTCTGCTTTATGGTGGGTCTCTGCTATAACAGTGACTTTCTAAAATGAATGACCCCTGGTCTTGTAAACAATTGCAAGTATCTTGGCTTTAATGAGACACCTTTCTCAGCTGGAGCTGCTGAAGCCTTGTGGTGTGGAGCCTCTATTCTGTCTTGTGGTTCCCTGAGGTTCTCTTCTGTTTCTTGCTCCTGGCTGGACGTATTCCCTTGTTTGCTTTAACTAAGCATCTTAAGGAATCTTACTAGTTTATGTGGTCATTTGTGGCTTGGCATTTTTGTCAGTCCTGACTCTGTTTTTTTGCTCTGTGTGCTAGGACCTCTTAAGTTTGGTCCCCTGTACCCACCTCGTCTCTCTTCTCTCAGCCCCTTCCCCTCACAGGTTTTTGTGTGTTGGTCTTGTAAGGAAGAAAAATCCTCTCCACTTGGAATTTTTCAAAATGTAAAAGGAAGTCAATTATCTATCTAGTTTTCTAGTAGAAAATTGGAAGGGACAGTATTAATCTAAGAAGTCATCAGCTGTGCTCTTTAAAGGCATTTCCAGATTTTTTTGGCATATTCAAATCTGGAGAACACTCCTGCTCACCAACTCCTTCTATCAGAAGCTAATGGGCATAAATGGGGGGGGAAGGCAGATGCTGGTCATTACCACTTCTTTTGCTTTCTACAGAAAATAGACAAGTCTAATGGTTTTAGACTTGGAGTCCTCCTTTCTTCAATTTTAGTTGTCAAAGGCATGCTGTAATCCTTTCCATTTCTTGTATTTCTTAATCATATTTGATAGTTTGGTAACTTTCTTTAGCTGGAGCAGTGTGTTAAACTTTTTTTTGGCTGACACGGAGAGAATTCTAAATAATTTTGCTGAACTTGGTTCCAGCAGTTTTGGTACGTAGCCTAACACCATATATTGCGGAGTGCAGGGAAAATCAGTTCTCCAAAAAGAACTCAATAGCAGCATGGTTCTTCTGCCAAAAATTCCTAATTCTGGGACTGTACCAGGAAACTTGTGTAGGTCCTGTTCTGCTCCTACTAAAGTCAAAGGTAAAGCTCCTCCTGACTGCAGTGGGATAAGACTCAGACTCCAATGCTCAGTTCCCACATTCTCATTTCACACATTTTCCTTCAAATTCTTATTAATATTTTTTCCTTTACTTTTAGGCTCTGACAATATACTAACCGTGGCTCTCTCCTGTACATTTTCTGGAAGGAATATCATGGACAGGAACCATTTTCTTCACCTCTTACACTCTCTTAAGAGTAGCCCCAGTGCTGTGCCCTAAAGCGTGACAGGAACTCAGCAGCTGTAATCTGGAGTGACAGATGATCAAGACAGATCATGAAAGGAGGAAAAAAAACCTGCTGGAAAAGGAGAAAACAAACTGAAGAAGAACTTGTAATCATGTCAGGAAGGCAAGAAGTGTTATCTCAAAAGAATAAATTTTGTATTTCAGTAATCCCTGGGTTTACTTGGAGAGATAAGAGAAATCTGGGATAAGCTGTGGTCAAGCAGGAGATAGCAACATGGAAAAATGGGATCTCAGGACATTTACCATAGCAAATAAACTCCAGCATCATTGTGTTTCAATGAGTGCTTACATGTTTGGAGACTGACCATGTCTTTTGGTGTGTATAAATATACAGACTGCTATATATAGCTCTGGAAATAAACACATGTAATGTGATAGCTTTAAACATAGTAGGTTTGGCTTATTAGACTGTAGAACACTTGGAAGAGGCAAGTGTGAGAATAAAACTGATACCGCTTTTTGCCATGAAGCTTAGAAGAGGTTTGGAGCTGATCTAATAGACGAGGTGATGGGCAACAAGTTGAGGACTACTGGAATATTTCCAAAAGCACCACCACTGACATTGGGGAATTAATTTCATTTTCTTGTGCTTTTTCATTTGCTTTCTTCATCTGAATTAGATGGTGCTAATTTCTTCTGTTAGGAGCTTCACTAGCGCTGAAGGATGTTAATATTGAAGGAAAGCAACTAAGCTGGAGAGTAATACTAATTCTTTAAAAAAAAAAAAAATTCAAGAGGTGCCAGGCAAACAGACACAGGGAAGGGACAAAGAGCCATACTGTGCGTGTTCCCAATCCCTTTGTGGACATGTGGCTCAGAGATGTGTGAGTTGTGTGCAGGGGGACAACGGAAGGGCACTGGTAATCCTCCCGCTGGCCCATGACTCCCCACAGCTTGACCAGCCCCTTGGGCTCCTTACTTGAGAATAGCCAAGAACCCTGTCCAAGTAGCCTAAAGACTGGGTTTGAAACCACAGCAGGGGCTGTAACAAGGAACTAAGGAGCAAAGTACCCAACAGGTTTTAAGTCTCTCTATGTCATTAACTTAATTTTGTAGTCTTGATTATAGTAAACTGAACAACCGATGCTAAGTTTTAAACTTTATACTGTTTTAAGTCACTGCATAATCAGGGTAAGCAAAGCTTTATTTACAGTCTGTACGTGTAGCTGTCAACAATCTGAGGTTGTGTCTCCTTTGGTGCAAACACTGCTGGAACAGGAGATCTCAGCATGTAATGTCCCTAGCTCATCTTGCCATGTGCTGCAGGCTGGCTCCTACACTGAAACAAGGGCAGAATTCTCTCCATAATAGCCTTAAATGCTGAAGCTAAACAGTTAAGAAATCAGTTATATGTCTACTGCATACAAGATGTCATATTTAAGGGATTGATAGATTTCATGGAATGGCACCAAACCATTCCAAACCCAATCTCTAATATACACATTTTGTTTCATCTTCATTCCAATAAACAAAAACTAAATGAAATATAGCACTGAAGTTGTTGGAAGCCATTCATGTGTGGTTTGAAACAGAAATGCTGACAAAGACTTTATTGCAGCAGTGTCCAAAACCTCTCTGGGCAGGCACCATGTTCTCTTCAGTGAACAAATACAATTTCTGGTTTTGTTGTCACTTTATTTAATGCAAGGTACATAAACACGAAGGCAAAGTATTGTCAATTTTTACTTTCAGCTTTCAAATAATAGGAAATTCCCAAGTAGTCAGTGAGACTACATAGATTCTGATAGATTCAAGGTATTGAAAATTAATTTGACTAAAACATTCTGGTGTGCTGTCAGAAGATTTCCCCCCTCCCGCCCCATAGAATGCTGGCTTCTATTATTCCCAAGAACATTCACTGGTTTGCTCTTGGTTCCCTCAGATTTCACTCCCCTCCCCACTTTCTCTGCCTGGTCCCAGCTACCTGGATCACTCAGAAAAATCCAGCTTTTTTTGGACTCAGAAAAGTCCAGAAAAATTTCAGCTCAATGATAATCTAAAATCCTTAGTTTGTACCTTTCTTTGTGTCTTAGCACTTCTCTTGTTTTCTGCTGTTTGGGAATTTGTTTGATTTCCTGTCACCTTTCTCCATCTTACCTACAGTCTGAAGGTCTTTGCTGCAGGTCTGATGTAAAATCTGTGTTCTTGTAACACCCAGCGAGAGCCAAATACCACAATCCTAACTCACATCAAATTTCTGCTGAGGTCATTGGAAGTTTTGCCGAACTAAGACTGCAGGATTTGACCACAGGTTTGCTGTACAGTGTGTATTGCAACTCTGTTATGGTTTAACTCTACCTTGTTTGTTTTAAGAGACAGCTTGCATAAAAATGCCTTATGGGATAAGGTTACAATAAATTGCATTACTGGGACAAGGTAAGAAAACTAGACATTAAAGCGTAAATGACCTTTGTCTCTTTAGGAAGAAGGCAGTGAAGTTTGTTGTATTTCTTTTGGCATTGTAGTGCTACCACACTACATCTGCTTTTCAAACATTTTCCAGAGGGAGGATCGCTGGACCCCACTCCAATTACACTCGAGATACAAAACCTCCAGCACATTCAGCTTTTTCTCTTTATCCCATTTCATCATCTCCCTTTCCCCCTCCTCTGCCTCCACAGTTTAACTCGCAGCTTCCTGCCAAACCTTTCCAGCTGAAGCCCAGCAGCAGCCGAAGCCTCTCCTCGTCCCTCGGATGCGCTAAACGGCATCACCTGTCCGCTCCTTTCCCACCCCACCGCTGTCAGCGGCGCTGCCCGCCGGACCGGACGCAGCCGGGGCGGCCGCACCGCTTCCCCCTCCCGCACCCCGCTGGTGCCGGGGCGGACGGCGCTCGGCTCAGCTCGGCGCTGCGCGCCCCGGGACGCCCGCGGGTCTGCGCCTGGGAAGTGGGGTGGGGGCGTTGCGCGGGTGAGCGCGCACCATGCGCGGCCGGGGTCCGTCCCGCCCCGGGGGCCGTGTTTGCTGATGTAATCGCCAGGCAGCCAGCGCTGAAATTCAACACCGCGGCAGGCGGGGAGCGACCGCCGGTGCCGGGGCAGGCGGCTGCAGCGCCGCTCCGCCGCCGGACTCCGCGGGCAGCCGCGGGGCTCCCCCGCCACCCAGCCTCCGGCACACCCCCCGCCCTCACTTCCACCCCCCGCCGCTCCCGCCCCCGCGGGCCGTACTCTGGGCCGCCCCCGGGCTTTGGGCGCAGCTCGGCGGAGACCTCGGGGCCGGCGGGGTTTTCATGGACAGGAGCTGACCCTGCGGCGGCGCGGCGCTCGGCTCCGGCTTTCCCTCAGATCTCCGCTGCCTGGGCAAATGCATACAAATGCATTTGGGAGCCGAGAGGACAAGGCGAGGATGCATCTCTCCCGCGGCACAAACGTAAGCGGGAGCCGGGGAGGCGTGCCGGCGGGCCCCGCTCTCCCGGCTGGCGGCGACGGGACGCCCCGCACCGCCCCGCACTGCCCCCCAGCCCGCCGCGGGGCGCGGGGCTCGGCAGCGGGGACGGGCAGGGGGTGGAGGCTGCGGCTCGGCTCCCCTCCCGGGGCAGAGGACTGCGACCCCGGTGGGCTGTCCCCCTGCCCTCCGAGTTCTGATCCTAACCCTGCGAGGTCGCGGGTCCCCCCGGAGGACCGGTACGGGCTGTGGGGTGCCGGGTCCCCGGACGGCATCGCCTGTGCCGGTGCGTCTGTCCCCTCGGTGCTCACCCTGTCTCTCCTCTCCCTCGTGCTTTCCTGGACGTTCCCGGTCCCGTCTAAGTGCTTCCTTGTGTCATCCTTCCCCCGTCTAAGCCCACGCTCCGACGGGCACGCTCCGACGGGCAGCCTGATACGGGGGAGCCCGGCCCGAGGAAGGTGTGTGCCCACCCCAGGCAGCGACCCCCTGCTCCCAGAGATGGGGAACAGGGATGCCGGGGAGAGAGTACCTACAAGGAACTCGTCTGTTTGTCCTTACTTTTGGCACCTAGCTATTAAAGCAAACAAAACCTGCCAAACTAAGGTTTAAGAGCTGAGGCTGCAGTCCTAACAGAGATGACCAGATGGGGTGCCCTGTATTGATGTTTCTGCAGTAGACCGGGGTATTTCTACCGCATCATCATCTACGATGCATAGGTAGAGCTCCACTCTATAGTTTGCCTAAAAGCAGCTTAAGCAAGATGACTGTGAATTTTTGATGATTGTAATGAGATTATAGAGGTTACCAGTATGTGTCTTCTTTTGTAAGGTGCTTATTTTATGCTGGTTGTGGACTGAATTAAATTTGCTAAGAGCTTTGAGTGGGACAGAGAAGTATTTGTCTTGTATTGTAGTGAGAATTATGCTGTTCAAGTGTGCCTTGTGTATAATCTGAGTGTGCTTGAATGCTAACGAGCAATTACCGTGGCTGCCTGAAGGTGGCTTTCCCAGGAGATGGCTATGGGGGGGGGACTTCTTCAGGAATCATCTGACTTCAATTTAAAAGAGGGTTCTATCTGCTATCGGTAAAGGGGTATTGCTGAGAGAGAAACCTAAATTGAATTCAGTGAAGTCTTACAGTAGCAGAGATGCAGTTTGCCCGAGTTCAAAATCTGAGATAGATGCATATAGATCTATATTCTGAAGCTATGTTGCCTGATTTGGCCAGAGAGAAAGCAACCTGTCTGCTTGCATGTGCCAAGAAACTCGAAATTCCTTGCAAAAGGATCACGCTTCCTTAGTATGTATCAAACCAGTCAATCCCTTGTAACTTAGATTTGTGGAAATGCCATTAGGTCAGTCCTGCTACCTGCCTAGGGGTGTATCTATAGGTTAAATAAATAAAATGCTTACATCTGCGTGACTCCTAAAACTCTCACCCTATTTGTTGGAGTATTTAATTATAAAACATAAACAGCCTTGTGTTACCCTTGTCTCTTGAAAGCACTGGGTTGTAGAATGTTTGAAGTGTTCTACAAAACGTACAGAGACAAACCCCAAAAGAAGAGAGAATTTCTCAGGAGTGGTAATTTGAAATGTATACTTCTGCCTTAATTCAGGAAAAAAAAAACCGCTTAGTGTGATCTATCTAGATATGACAACTAGTGTAAGAAGTAGGGGATGTACTCAAAACAGTTCTAAAGTCACACCTTTTTCATTAATTTGTCTCCTTTTAGAAATAGTAACAGAGTTGACTGTTCTTCTGGACATGGTAGTTTCTCATCGTAAGGCAAGCGGTGACTAGAGCGTGGGCCACCAGGCAGAAAGTTTCCTTTCTCTGAATCACAGCCGTCCATGGTATGACCCCTGTTAGGGTGCTGCTCCTCAGAAAGAAAGAGTAATACATCTTTTGATCCTCTACCTCTCCCTTTTTCCCTTCTTTCAAACTGTGAGCTTGCAGCAGGGGAGCTTCCCCCTCACTGGTTAGGTGCACAGTAGCATGCGTGCCCCAAGGGAACGCAGCTGTCACTCAGGAGAGGCTTTGAAGGCTGTTGTGTCCCCTCAAGCAATGTTGATGGTAGGTCTCTTAAAACTTGGGGAGCAGCACTGGATCTGCTGGCTCATCTCACAGCAGCGAAGGAAGGTACCTTTCTTTTCAGATCTTGAAATATAAGGGTTTTAACATCTTGGAGTCCCTGAGAAGCCCCAGAGAACATCTCTGTTCGCAAGCTGCTATCACCTTTCCCAAAGCCCTTCTCAGGCTTGATGGACACAAACTGGGACATTCTGCTCAGCAGTCCTTAGAGGAGATCCAGTGAAGCAATGCATGTGGGGCAGGTGCTGTTTCTTAAAGCATGGTCACTGATGAGTGCAGGGTTGAATGCATCTGTGCCAGTTATATTGGTAACGGGTTTTCCTGCCTTCTCTAGCAGCCAGCTAGTACTATTTTTCCCTATAAACTTGAGGTTTAGGAAATTAGCCTGGAATGAAGAGGAGAGTGCTGTGCACTCATCAAACCCAAGCTCTGTATGCTGCTGAATAGTCTTCAGAGGGTGGAATTTTTAATCATTGCTTGCCACAACTTGCTCTGATGCTTGTGAGTTTCCTCATCCGTCACCCTGAATGGAGAGAAAAAACCAAAACAAAACATGGATAGCTGCTGTCCACTTGTAGGAAGAGGCAAACAGACACAAGATGTCAAAGATTAGCAGGAAGATAAGTTCTATTTTAAGTCATAGAATAGCTCAGCCACGTTTGATAGTGCCTTCCTCCAAACAGTTGTATAGTTGTCCTCTGCTTGTGCTTGCATGTAAAATAGGAGAGAGGATGAGGAGATAGTAGGAGGGGAGGAAGCTGAAGAGGTACCTAGACTGTAGGACAGGACATGGCCAAGGGGTATTGGAACAGCTTCATGGGTGATGTTAAAGGCAGAAAAATAGCCACCAGTTGAGTCAGATGGAGTCTTCCCTGCCACAGGCTCTTGTACTTTTTTTGTCGTGTCCCAACAGGCCTGGTGTCCCCGAGAGCTATGGGGTCAACTAAGGCACACTGTCTGGGGTTTCTGTGTGCTGCTTATTTTATTCCTTGCAGCTATGGCAGACAATGGATCAAGCCACGTATGCATTATGCAGCAGGGAGCCTGGTGACATAGTGGCAGTGCTGGTGTGAGGATGGAGATGGAGAACTGGCTGATCTGCAGCTTACAAGCTGCAAATGGAGAGTAGTGATCTTGACCAAGGAGGGAGGGTTTGCGCAAACGTAGTCTTCTGAAAGACAGAATTTAATTTTTTTTATTCTTTGGCTATGCAAGGGCTCCCTTGCGCAAATTCACTTTAGATTGCACGTGGTTTAATTTACAAAAACTTTTACTTGTGAGAAAAGGTAGAAGGAAGACTAAGTTTTCCCATGCATTAGAGGACCTCCAGCCCTATGGTTGTCTCTGGTTCCTGTTTTTTCTCTTAGCTAATCATTCATCTGTTCCTGACATTAGCAGGAGAGCACTGTGTAAGCCAGACATTTTTCTTTACCTCTCACTGAATATTTCTGTATATCCAGTTACATCTGTGTAATTTACAGCCCTGGGAGCTTTTGGGAATTTCATGCCTTCCTACAACATTTACTGGGAGGTGACAGAGGCAGATACCTGACACACAGCTTGTCCCTGACTGACACTGGGGAAGAGGCTGTTGTAATGTTAGGGGGAATCATCTTTGCACTTTGGGCTCTGGGGTTCCTTGAGCATCCTGACTTTGGAGTTAACTAAAATGTCTTAGGCTATTTTTAATGGCAAATCCATTTTGCACCCATGAAAGTCAAACAAATAAAGAGTTGTCCTGAGTGTTAGCTGATACAATCCAATGCATGGACTCTCCTCCAAACGCAGTGATCTCCTGTCACTGAGCTTCTCTTTAGATCAAAATATGATGCATTCTGTGACAGAAACTATGAACTTGAATTTTGATCTTCAGAGTTGAAAAAAAAAAACCCCAGAGTGAGTGTCCCATAGCTGACCTCCTGTTTGGACAACAGTCAATATCGGGACTTTTGCAGGAGTGGCAGAACTGCTTCAGTAGAAATTTCATGGCTGTAGCAGGAGAAAGCCTGAAGAGAGGCATAGCTTGGGACTGTGGTGGTTAATTAAAACGTGCCCTAACAAGCATGTTGGGATTTGTAAGGCATAGTTTCTACCCCACTCCTCTTCTGTGATCAGAACTGGAGCAATGATGCGTGGTTTTGAACATCCTGTACGTTCTGTGCATTTGCTTCTAAAAAAAGATGTATCTGCAATTTTACAATGGCATTACCAATGACAAAATATTACCATTATCTTGCCTCACCGTGCCTTAAATTATTCAGTTGTTCCAGTTGCCAAAACGTAAGCTCTCACAATGTGCAAATACACAAGTAGGTATATAACCCATGGACCTAATTTTGTGCAAGATCCATGCCACTTACTTGCTTTGGAAACTTTCAACAGATGTTTTGAATAATGCTGCAGGAGACTCTTTAAGATATATTGTAGCAGGAAAAATATGTTTAGTCTACTTTTTATAAAGCTTCCCTTCCCTGCCCCCATAATTTGAAATCCTGTTTAAATAAGTGCTGTGCCTGAAAATCACTCTGGCAATTTGTGAATAGAGTCCAGGCTGCTGCTCAGGTGGAAAAGGAAAGGATAGCAGAGATCTTTGCCAGCTGGAGAGTTGAGGGTAGTGGTGGATAGTGCATGTTTTAATTATCATTTGAAGCAACACACTTGTAAGGAATGGGAATTGATTGGGTCTCTAACACTTCATTTCTCCTCCCAGCGTTTGCCATGGGTATTTTTTCTCGTAACAGGAACTGGGGGAAGGTTCAGGCAGTGGGCTTTGGTTGGCAAGTGCCTGTCAAGGGCTGGGTGTGGGGGGGGGACAGTTGAGAACTATCTGCTGCCTGGGCTGGAGAGGAAGTCCTCAAAAAGTCTCTAAGGGGGACTTGCTTTGAAAAATGGGGTGAAACCCTGCAGTGAATTTGACTAAGGGGAAAGATAGGAAGTAACCAAACCTGTCGTCTGCTAGATTGATGAACTTTGACCTTTTTTTTTGTTTTGTTTTGTTTGTTTTCTTTTGAGTTTTTTTTTGTTTCACTGACCAAATTGATAACACCGTATGTTTGCACTTGGATGTTTCTGGAATGTTTGAATTGCAAACCCTGGGTAGAAATATTAAGGTTTTTTTCACTAAATACTGCTATGTGTGTGTGTACACACATACATACTTAAATCACAGCATGATTTTTTGTCATTGTAGCATTGCTAACACTTGGTTCAGGCCTATGTTACCCTCTGAGCTGAAGGCAACCTGACAGTGAACGCTTAGTGGGAGGATCTCGCCTGTCATTGATGTTTGAACCATCTGTTCCTGTATAAAGTAGTAGGATTTTCTTTCTGGACTTTTTTTACAGTATGAACCTGACTAATTAGCTGGCACAGTTACCTAACATGAAATTACAGGTGTTTAGTTGGAACTGTGTTGCTTTCAAATACTGTTTATTCTAGATAATCAAGTGCTCTCCGGCGTGGTCCAGCAAACACTTCTAATCAATCTGGTGTTTTATATGTAACCTCACTGATTATATTTTTTTATAATAAGTTAATGATCAAGATGGTTGAACTGAGGCTTGAGCGTGAGTTGTTGGCATCAGAACTATATTTCTGATATTTTAGAAATATTTCTTTAGGATGAAAACGGTATGGCTTACTACAATTGTTACATATATCTGTCTCTGTGCCTGGATGTGCAACGTGAACAGAAATATATTTCTCATTCATTGAAATAGTCAGTCACTGATGAGAGTATGATTAGAAGCTCATGTGGCTAATATTATAACTGAGTAAAAACCAGCAGATGGTCCATTTTTAACCATGGCAAAAAATGTAGTCTTTGCCCAATGTCCAACATTTTTAACTGAAAACAAACTCTGAGCACATAATCTATATGAATGTTATGTTCGTGGCAATTGGTGAGCCTATGATACCCATCAGTATTGCACTCTTCTATCTGAGCGCGAAGTTTTAAGTCAAAATGTGATGGGATGTTTTATTTTTTTTTACTTTGGGAAAATCATGTCTTGTTTGTCACATGACAGACTTTTACAGTACAGGAACAAAAGTGTGATTCAACACTTTCATTTATAGTAAAATGATGTGATCTAGTCACAAGACTGGTAGCATGTCAAAAGTATCTAATGATTTTTATAGGCATTAATTTATAATTTATTTTGTAGTTTCTGTGCAGTAACTTTTTTTTCTTGCCAGGAAGACATTTACTACATAAGAGCGTTCGTATTTGAAGGCTGCTGCAAGAAAATGTAAACCAGATGCCGTTAGTTTATTAATAAAAGCCAGTGTAAACTGTATACGAGGGCATATATAATCCTTGATCTTTGTGTAAAATGCCTTCTCAGCACCAGTGGAAAGCTGTACAATGTGATGGCTTTGATCCAGGACCTGCTGAAGGGAATGGTATCCTGCCATTGACTTTGGATGTGGAATCAAGATTCTAATTCCTTGGAGTTCTGAAATAATAGGTGTTTTCTCATGTGTTCTTTTTCTTCTTTTTTCTTTTTTTTTTTTTCTCCCTTTTAGGAAAACTTTCCTTTTTATTGCAATATGCATAGCTGTGGGTTTTGCACAAGTACCCAAACAAGGTAAGAATGTTTTCTGTTTGTTTTTTGTTTGTTTGTTTTATTGTTGTTGCTTTGTGTTTTCTTTTTTATTTTGTATAATCTGTTACTAGATGAAAAGAGTTAATGTCTGTTTTTTACTAGTGACCTTAGATTCAGTTCCTTAATGGTGACTTAAAGAAAATACCAGCTACAGCATAATGAGAGCAAAAGTTGAAAGCAACCAGTTTGGAAGAGATGACCTTTCTGAAAATTACTCAGATTTTCTGTCTATGAAATTGCTTACATATTTAAGCAAGCTCTTAATAAAAGAGAAGCCTTGTACAGTGAAAAGGCTTTGATTGTGTCTTCACTGTAAGTGGGTGTCCTTGGGGGTGGCAAGCTATGGCTGAGTTACCTTTGCACTTAGGGCTGTTCAGGCAAACCACTGCATATAATAAAGGCTTAGTCTAGGCTGGCATCATTAAAGCAAATAGAGAAATTGTGTATTCATTTGGTTTTGCATTCGGATGCAGATGTTAGTGAGGAAATAGGGTTGTCTTGTTTTTAGTTTCTTTTTTTAATCTGCCAGCTGTTATAACTGCACCAGATGTGCAGCTTCCCACTGTGGGAATATCAGCATCCCAAAGTGGTGGAAGCTAACGTGCCATGTAGTCATTTCTTATCTGCCAGGAGAGTGGCAGCATCAGTTCTCTGACATGTTTCTTCACTGTACAGGTCAAGCAAGAAATAGGTCATCCTTGTCTGGTAAGTGTGTTAACTGCAAATACTCAGCTGAATACAAACAGCTGGGTTGTATGGTTAAGACAAGACTCATTCCTGATAACACTTTCCTAGAGCCCTGTTGAGAGATCTCAGTGGCCTCCCACCATTATTCTCACCAGTGCCTTTTTTCTTCTTATCAATCCCTGTGACAGGCAAAGCTTACTTTTTCTCAGTTGTGCTGGTTCTTTGTTTTTTGTCGCATCCCCCGCCCTGTTTGTGACGTAGTTCTGTGTTCCATTAGTTGCTCATTGTTTGCCTGATAGGATTGGTTGATTTTTCACGTTCGGCTTGATTCAGGATATGTGCTTTTGTGATGATGGGATTTTTCCCAGATGTTTCTAATACCTGAGCTCTCACTGGAGGAGGTGCAGCACCCATAGAGGTGTGTGGCCTGCCCTGCTCCAGGCTTGCAGGGATGGGAAGGGAAGAATCTGTTTCAGGGAGGCAGTTTGTGCTTTCCTGGTGTAGCACGTGAGGGATGCCAGATGGGTTGGAGGGGAAGCTTGAGTTTTCTTCATCCCTCCACCCCACCCTCCTTCTCTGCAAAGAAATAAACAATTTCTCTCACGTGCCTCAGCCTGAGAATTGCTGTGAGGTCTACAGGACTTGGGGGTGGTAGCGACAGGGGAAATGAGTGCAGTTTGAGGCTCATTTGTCACTCAACTGAGAGCACTTCTGTGCACACAGCTTTGCAGAAATGGGGTAAAGCCTCCAGTCTTGATGTGCTTAGATTTGATTTTTTTTTTTTTTTTGTCACTGGCAGAGGAAGGAGCTTTTTTTACTCTCGTTTGTTTGGTGTGGTGGCTTTTTCTGCTACTCAACAGCATTTCTAGACAGCCATATCACAGAATGGTAGGGGTTGGAAGGGACCTCTGGAGATCATCAAGTCCAACCCTCCTACCAAAGCAGGATCACCCAGGGCAGGCCACACAGGAACAGATCCAGGGGGGTCTTGAAAGTCTCCAGAGAAGGAGACCCCACAGCCTCTCTGGGCAGCCTGTTCCAGGCTCTGTCACTCTCACAGGGAAGATGATTTTCCTGATGTTGAGGTGGAACTTCCTGGGTTTCCCCTTGCTGCCATTACCTCTCATCCTATCCCAGGGCACCACTGAAAAGAGCCTGGCCCCTTCTGCTTGCCACCCACCCTGCAGATATTTGTAAACATTCATAAGCTCCCCTCTCAGGCTTCTCTTCTCCAGGCTAAACAGCCCCAGGGCTCTCAGCCTTTCCTCATCAGAGAGATGTTCCAGTCCATCATCTTTGTTGCTCTCTGGACTCTCTCTAGTATTTCCCTGTCCCTCTTGAACTGGGGAGACCAGAGCTGAACACAATACTCCAGATGTGGGTTCACCAGTGTGGAGTAGAGGGGGGAGGAGAACCTCCCTTGACCTGCTGGCCACACTCGTCTTTATGCACCCCAGGATACCATTGGCCATTCTGGCCACAAGGGCACATTGCTGTCCCATAGAGAACTTACTGTCCACTGGGACACAGAGCTCCCTCTCCATGGAGCTGCTTTTTGCTGCTTTTTCACTGAAGCTGCCCACCACCCACTAGGCATAGATGCCATGCATAGAATCAGAGAGTGGTAGAGGTTGGAAGGGACCTCTGGAGATCATAGAGTCCAACCCCCCTGCCAGCACAGGATCACCTAGACCTTCATTTTCCTTAGGCACTTGCTTGGTATCAAAATGATGCGTTGAACCTTGATGCAACTTTCTGCCTGCGGATGAACTTAGTTTCTCGTGCTCTTCATTTTGACCGCATGTAAATAAGGTTGCAAAAAGCAGTTCCGAGAACAGCAGATTGAAGAAACCTCCTCAAAAAAAAAGAGCAGTTCAATTGTATCCTTCAGTATATAACCTGAGGAGCGAGCACTATTCCATTTGCAGTGTTTAGAGTTTATCCAGGAATGGGATAGTCTGCCTCTTAGGAAACGTTAACGCTTGGGTTATGAAAAGACTCTCGGCGGTTGTATTTTGAAAACAGTATTTTGTCAAATATGAAGATACTAGTTACATGTGCCTTCTCTCCTGGGCCCATGGGGTAGTTTGTGAATGCTTTATCTGAGTGTCTATGCCCTTTTCATTTTGGTAGGCCACCATAAATTGTGTTCAGTGAAATATATGTGAATATATTAACATAGTGTTAATGTATGTTAATATGATATCACCTCAGCCTTTAGGCATAGTACTTTGGCTCAAGGTATAAAAACGTATATTGAACGTACAGAGTTGATGTTGGGTTTCCTATGCCAGTCACTTTGCCTGGTGTCCAGCAGAGCATTGGTTGCAAACGGGTATCTTAATTTACCCAACTGCAGATGCTGCGTAACCTATGAAATGGGCAACATTAGGATTATTTACCGTCCGTTCTGGTGGAGCTGACTGATGAATGTCCCTCGTCTGTGCTTTACCCATACTGCTAAAGTGAGTAAAGTGTATTCTAGAAATGCTGGAGAGCACACATCCAACATCCCACCTTCAGAGCAGTTATGACTGTGGAGGAATGTGGAAAATGAACAGAGAGGCGGAACAGAGTAGGGGTGCGGATGATCAAATAGCCAAGTCCCCTCATCCCTCTCCAGTTCCTTTTTGGGACTGTTCTGTGCCACAAGAGGGTCAGAATATTTCCCTTGCCAAAGCCCATGTGAGTTTTTCCCTCCCCTTATGATTCAGTAAGGTTGAGAATTTTTCAAGTCCTCCTAGAAGGTGGAAGAAAAGCACTTGGCACCAAAAACCCAAAACAACTTTCCCTTCAAGAAGATGAGCTGTTACAATTTGGGGGACTAATGGGTTGAGTAAACAGTAAGTGAAGACAGATGTTGTGCAGACATGGGCAAACAAAGAAAACTTACTACTGATAGGTAAAGAAAACAGTGGTTGTCATGCTGTGAGGAAGAGTTGAGAGGGTTGCCTGCTCCCAAAGCCCTGTGTACTGCCAAGAGCTTCTGAAAGCCTTAAAATAAAATAAAAATGCATGTTGGACCAGAAATGAAATGACTGTCCAAAAAAAGTTTGGAACAGCCTTTTGGCTTGATGATGAGTTAGCAGGCAGCGAGTCAGCAAGGAATAATTAGTTGATAGTTAATCTTTTTGCTGTCAGTTTTCACACAGGATTTGTGTTTAGCTTTCTCAGGACCGGTCATTATTTGCAGAAATGTGTTTGCAGGATGTGGAGAATGTGTCGTCTTTCTTGTCATGCTCTCAGATAATTTTCCTGTTTTTAATAACTTCTAAATAATGTGCTGTTTTCAAATCAGAACTGCCAAAAATTTGGCAGTTTGGCTTGCAGTTTGAGATTTAGTAGCGATCGTTTTTAATGTAATTTTTAAGTTGACTGTTTAAAGCCATTTTGAGTTTAAAGTTTTTGTTTTATACTTGCAAATTTATAATGTTTTGTACAGATCACATGCATTGTTACTCTAAAATATTTTTAACTACGTATTTCTATTTAAATACTTTTGACAGATTCTTTTTGGGCAGACATGCATTGTTACTTTTAAATAGAAATATGTAATTAAAAATATTTTTAAATGGAAGTACTTGCCAAATACTTCAGGTCAGAGTGTGATATTTGGGCACAAGCTTGCATTAGATAATTAGCTATTCTCCTCTGTGCAGTCAGCTGGCCCTGCCAGTGCACATAAGTGCTGGAGCATTATTTGCATGTGTAAGACCTCTGCATTGCCCAGAGCTCAGGACCTCTGTTTCTTCCTGGCTTTCACAAGGGCAATACAAGTACATCTTTCTCCTCCATAACTACATGCAGACAATGGTCCAGAGAAAGCGTGGTGATTCATTAGCAGATGTGTTGTGCTTTGGAACTCTACTGTAACCTGATTTCTGTTATCAGTTTGACAGATAAAAATACAGCCATAGTAAATTAATTGCTCTGAGGCAAAACATCTTGAGAAATTGGTGTACGCATGACTTTCTGCAAAGATACGCTTTCTTCATACCTCTGCCTGCTCTGGCTACCTGCCAGGATAATCTTGGCGTGCCCGTGAATCTCAAACATGACTAGAAGGTGTGTAATTAATTACAAGGTGTGTAATTAATTTTCAAGACATACAGTGAATTCAGGTTGATGCTTTTGGTTCCAATTTGTAAACCACTCTCAAGGAAATCTCAGGCTCTTCTCATAATTTACCACTGAAACTAAGCCAACATCTGTCTATTCTTAACATTTGCTATGAATACATTCAGTAAACAGAGAAAGAGGAGACTGGGAAAGGAGACATTTTTTTTTTTTCCCTTGATTGAACATGATTTTTTTTTCAGTTGCTCTTTTCTCTCTCCCCTCCCCCCCCCCCCCCCCCCCTTTCTTTTCTTTACTTGATACAAGCACAAAGTACACAGGAAAGTACCCTCACCAAAACACTAGTCTCTTCCTAGTCAGGCTTATTAGATCAGCGCAACTTTTAGTTACTACTAGTCATTTTTAATATAGGCAGTTCACTGAGGTTTAGGTCCAGCTGTCATTCCAGTTTGTGGAACAAGAAAGATAATTGTATGCTGCTTTTGAAAACTACACTGTTCAGTTTCCCTTGTGTAGAAAATCAGAAAACTCAGGTTAAAGGGACCTTGAACTCATCTGGTCCTACATCCTACTGAGGTCAGTGTTGAAGTTAGTTCGGGTTGTTGGGTCCTGTCCAGTTGGGCTTTGGAAATCTCCAAGAATGGGGATTACACAATGTCTCTGGTCCCTGGGCCAGCACGGAACCACTGTTGTTGTGAGGATGTTTTCTAATTTGTATGGAGCTGGAATTTCTTGCATTGCAGCTTATGCCCATTGCTTCTGAGCTTTTCTCTGTTTTCCATATAACCCCAATTCAGGTAATGGACAACTGTAATTAGATTCCCCCAGACCTTCCCATCTCCAGGCCAAGCAGCTGTAGCTCCTTCAGCCTTTTCTCATGTCATGTGTTTTAGCCCCAAATCTCCTGTCTCTTATTTCCACAATTGCGTTTTGTCTCAGTCTCTGAAGGATTTCTGTAGGACCTTTCACAAACACCCGGATAAGCAGTTTTACCAACCAGTGCTATTAAGTGCTGTCTTATCTTGTGACCCCACGGGAAGACTGCTGAGGATATGCAGTTTAGCTTGTTCAAGCCTTTGAGGTGTTTCTGCTCCAGCTGCATCTTAAGTATCTTTATATTAATCCTGAAGGAAGATATTTATGCCCACCAATGCAACATGTATAAATTGGATTTAGGCAATACCAAATGAATTTGGTCATCAAAGGGCCTGTAGAACAAGTCCTGTGAGGAGCAGCTGAGCAAACTGGGATGGTTTAGTCTGAAGAAAAGGGGGCTGAGGGGAGAACTTACCACTCTCTACAACTACCTGAGAGGGCACTGTATAGATAGGCTCTGGTCTCTTCTCACAAGTAACTAGTGATAGAACAAGAGGGAATGGCCTCGAGCTGCACCAGGGGAGGATTAAACTGGACGTTAGGAAAAATTTTTTCACTGGAAGGGTTGTCAGGCACTGGAACAGGCTGCCCAGGGAGGTGGTTGACTCGCCATCCCTCGATATGTTTAAAAGCCTTATAGATGTCGTGCTTGGGGATATGGCTTAGTGGTGCACTTGGTAGAGTAGGGTTAATGGTTGGACTTGATCTTAAAGGCCTTTTCCAACCTTGATGATTCTATGATTCTATAATCTTTGAGCATTGATTTACCCTTTAGGAAGAAAGTGATTTCTTAACCCAGGTCAGATATGATTTCAGTTTATCAGGAGGCTAGATAATTGCGTTTCTGCCCATTAGGTGAATATATTCAGCCAGGTAAAAGATGGAGATAGTGTAAGGTCCTGGCTAAGGAAAGAGCTAAAGAACAGAGCTTATCTTATATAAAGACACTAGAGAATCCAGCAGTGAAAACATCACTGCCCATTCCAGCCTGTAGGAAGGTGTTCTATCCAGACTTTTATATGCCAAAGCCAAAACTATAGGATATAAGTTAGTAGGATAGCTGGTTTCCCTGTATCCTTAATATCCACTTCCATCTCCTGATGTGGAGTACACTCTTAATTCTTAATTATGTGATTTGTAGCTGCCTCCTTGCATTCTCTGGGAGGGCAGGTGAGCCATCCCTTGGGTCTTGACATTTTTCCTCTGTCCTTGCTCCTTACCATTTCTGCTTCTGCAGAGTTTACCTCATGACAAATAGGCTGTGTGGATGGAAAGGTGGCAGCAGCTTCTGTTGCATCTCCTCTTGGAAAGATCTTTGTTTTCTTTTAGTCTGGCTAATTTTTCCACAGGTGAAGTGCGTCCCACTGGGGAAGGCCATTCCCTTTGAAGCCATCTCTGTCATGGCATGAGACCTTGCCTGGCAGGAGGGTAGCTCTCTGGAAGCACAGGCTGGGTACCAGTTGAATTATCTCTGCAGCACGTAGTAGCTCCTTGGCAAGACTTTGTGTTTTGCTTTCAGCCAGTGACTATCTTTTGGTGCTCTGCTGAGGTGTCGCCGTGTTATAAATAGCTTGTCTCTTCTTAGAAACAAAACAACCCTGTTGTTTGTTTTCATTTAAACTTCAGATAAAAAGGAAAAGCCTGGGTTTATTGCAGAATTCTTTTACAGAAGAAAATGTCTAAAAAAATTAAAATATCTGCTTGAAGAGTAGGCAGGATTAGCCAAATAAGTAACTAATAAAGTGTGTTCATTGAAAAGCTTGACAGCAAATGGTGATTTTTGTTTCATAAATGAACTTACAATGGGCAGTATGAAGGCCTTTCTGTGTGTAGTTGTGTTTTGTTGTTTTTGTTGGTTTGTTTTGTTTGTTTTTTAGGATGGAAATGTTGTTTTGGCTTGAATTATTTGTTTGATTTATGTGAAAGATCTGTGTGCCTTACACTAGGGGTTTGGTGGCCTTCCAGGACACAGTATATATGCTCTGGAAGTACAGATTTGTTCAGATATTGTGCATTCATTTGTGTATATGGATCTGAAATGATGAACTTGTAAAGGAAATAAACAGTATGCCTTTATTTCTTTTTACAGCAATAGATGTTCTTCATCAACTAGGCCTTGTGAAAGATGTTCAACAGCCATCAGAGACAACAGTGCCCTCAACATCATCTCTGTTACCTCAGGGTTTTCGTCTAACTGTATCAGGAATTGTACTAACTGGTGATGCACACATCGAGTCCCCCGTCGTTCAAGTCATACCATCAAATCTAGGGCATCAGTTCACCATATTGGTTGGGTTGTACTCTTACAGAGTGAATAATGCTTTCCTTTTCAGTATTAGGAACAAAAGTAGACTGCAGTTTGGTGTCCAGCTGCTACCAAGAAAGGTAGTGGTGTATACTGGCGGGAAGCAGTCCGTATACTTTGATTATAGTGTTCATAATGAACAATGGCATTCATTTGCCATTGACATTCGAAACAAGACTGTCTCAATGTTTACTGAGTGTGGAAAGAAGTACTATAGCAGGGAAGTACTTTCTGAAGTGGAGACATTTGATTTGGATGGTTTATTTACCCTGGGAAGGATGAACTCTCACTCTGCCAGCTTTGAAGGAGTTATATGTCAGCTAGATATTATTCCCTCTGCAGAAGCCTCTGCAAACTATTGTAAATATGTGAGGCAGCAGTGTCGCCAGGCTGAAACATATCGATCTCTGCTAGGAGCTCCACATCTAGTGGATGGGCTGGATATTTTTTCAAAGATGATGACTGATGAGGAAAAAAAGTCAGAAGGTATATCAGCTTACAGAAGAAAAGAAGCATCAAACATTCTTGTTACCAGTGTTGCTCAGATTCATGTTCTTCCAGAATACTTTGGGTCAAGAAATGTGTCTGCATTGGAGTTCGCAGAGGCCAAACCTCTGCTTCTGGAAGCTTTGCCTGAAGCAGAACTCCAGGAAAACACCCATCTGCCTCTTCATCAGCAGGAGATGAGCAAAAAAAGAAACATCACTAAACCTTGCACAGGATCATACCCAAATGCTTTAGATAATATCACAGAATATGCAGGAGGGCAAATTGAGCCTTCGCTGGTCTCCCCTGTAAAACAGAGTAAAACTAAAAGCAAGGAAATGGACAAAGCAAAACAGTTTTTAGAAGAACCAAGCAAAAAGCAGCAAATCTTCAACACAACACTGTACCATTTGCCTACTGACCTCTCGCTGGATAATGAACTTGGTCCAGGGCAGGAAGGTGCATTTGATGATGAGACTTATCACGTGGAGAACAGTTATGAAACTGGTATTGATAATTATGCTTATGACTATGAAGATCTTGACAAAATGTTTCAAATGGGACGTGTCAGAGGTCTGAAGGGGGAAACTGGACCTCCTGTAAGTTATCTTTACTACTTTTTTTCCTATAATGCAGCAACATATGTTTAACAGAGGCTTTGAACCTCGCAGAGCATGACAAAGCTGTGACTGCAACTTCTCCCAACTTCTCCTTAAGTATGTCTCTTTCCCGCATGTAATTTTGGTGTATATGTTGTATATTTTTATTTACCAGCGGAATACAAGACATTCAAGGCATTCACATTCTGGTGAAGTGGTAGGCAACCCAGAATTCTTTAGAATTTGAAGTGCAGCCAGATGTTTGTAACTGCTAATTATGGAGACTGCTCACTTAATGAAATTATAGGGTAAATTCATACAGTGCACAAACGTAGACACTGATCCATGAAAAGAACAAGTGGGCTGTTTGGAAGACTGGCGTAGTTTTCTCAGTTGAGAAATGTTATCAAAATTCATAACTGTAGAAAGAGACAAGTTGCAGAATCTAAACTGGTAAAACCATTCATAACTCAAGGTTATGGGGTCATGTAAAACGATCTTTAGGATAGCCTTTATTAAAAACAGCCTAAGATTTTTGTGTCTTTTTTTTTTTCCTGTTTGTAGGGTAAGTGATCCCTGAAACAATTGCAAATGCACAGTAGTGCTTTTAGTAGAAACCCATTTGTACTTTCTTATTGCGTACACAAGGCTCACAAACTTTTTAATCCAGAAAAAGGGTAGCAATATATATATGAAGCTACAGACAAGAAAGAACAGCAGCTCCTGCTTAGCCTGGGAAATATGATAGTTAGTGCTTGTTTGAGTTTTTGGTTAAAATCTTTAAACCATATCATAAGGCAGATAATTCCAGTTGCTTTTTGTGTGTGTGTGTTTGTGGTTATTACTGGAAAGCAATTTGATACATGTTAAGCAGCTTCTAATATACATTTGAATGTGCCCATAAATTTATTGCATGTATTCTTTCAGTACTGAAACATATTTTTCTTAAGGTAGTTAGCAACTGAAAACCTATTTAAAAGTTCAATTTCTACTCTAAACAGGATCCAGATGCACAGGGATTGTTACACAATTGAAAAATGTGTTAACAAGTAAGTCATGTTAGTCCAGGAGTGCTCTTGCTTAATTTTTTTTTTTTTTTATATGAAGTCAGTCATTTTGTTGGGTTTTTTGTTTTGTTTAGTGATAGTATTTACGAGGACCTCACAAAGTATGTAGCTGTCATCAACATGAAGTTATTTTCCATTTTTGGAGCTTAGAATGTTTAGTAACTGCTAATGCAAGCTTTTAGTTTTAGCACATAACTTGCACATGGTGATTTCAGTCAGTTACAGCCAAGAAAGTTAAATCCATTCTTTTTTTACATGGCACAGAAGTCGCTGCTGATAATGCTGTTGGCTGTTGCATTACTGAGAAACTCCAAGCAAATGTTTGGTGGGTGGTTTGGTTTTGTTGGCTTCCCCCCCCCCCCATAGACAGGGACACTATACATACAGCATGAAATGTGATAGCTGATCTGGAGAGCTCAAGGGTGTCTGTTACCATTTTCTATGCCTGTCTTACAGGCTGGGGATGCAGAAGTTTGTCTTGTCTAGGAAAGCAGTTAGAGCAGAGCTTGCATTTGGTAGTCTGTAGCAACAAATAAGGTGTCATCGTGTTGAAGTGTTTTGCTGGGTCAGGATTTATGTAAGATGCCCAATGTCCTAGAGATCTGTGGCAGAGTGGGAAGTTAATTTAGACCTTTGTGGGCACTAATTTGGCTGAAGGGTCCAGCAGCACCCACTGGAACAGGGGCAAAGCTACAAGGCACTGTGCCACCAGAGAGAGTGATGCCAAAGGGAGAAGAGATCTTTGTGTGGCGTTGTCCACACAAGTTTTTTGTAAAGAACTGTGCTCCATGGAAGTTGCATGGCACAGTACCTTCCACTGTTGGCCTCACACTTGGAGAGGTGATCTTGGTTTTTCTGTCTAGTACACACGTGCAGAGAAGACCAGAGATAATCCAGTTTCATATGTGTGGGTCTAACACCTAAATACTCAGACCCTTATCAGTGGGGAGCCTAAAAGAGCAACACTGAGGAACTTACAAACCTCCCTTGCAGTAAAAATCCTGATGGGGCATGAACACCACCACCACCTCCTCCTTTTTATTTATTTTTTTCTTCTTTCATTATGTTGTGGTTGGTTTGAATATTCTTTCAAGATTTCAACACAGAAATAATGTTTGTGCTGTTGGAGTCAACAGGCAAGAGCTAGCTTTTGTGGTTCTTAAACTCCTCAGCTTCATTTTAGCTTTTAATCATCTACCAGATCTGATTATTGCCTTGTGCAATTAGGCCTGTTCAGTTCCATGATCCCACTGCTGTGGAATTCATCCACCAGGGCTCCAGAATTCAGCCTTTTATTTATGGATAGTGGACACCTCTTTCTTAAAAGTTCTTAAGGCCCTGATTAAGATTCTAGCAGTTGCAATGAAAAAAATGCCCTACAAAACTACAAAATGAGTGTGAAGTGGAACAGTGTGGTCTCCTGAACCATTAGTTTGGAGGGAAAGCAGCACCATTCATCTGGTGAGCCATTCCTTTCTGTGTGGCAGAGGGTGTTGGCACCGTATAAACATTAAAAAAAGAAAAAAACCCCAAAACCTGTGTATTCTTAACTGTTTAACTTTCAAACTGATATTCTTCATTGCACAGTCCTAAAGCAGTTTGCAGGAATGTGATATATAGTCCTACCCTCGTAGGAGGAGGGGTTGATGTGAGCTGAAGAACTGATTTACATTACTTGCTGGTAGCTAACTGCATCTGCTGGCCTATCTGCACCTGGTTTGTCTTCCCCTGAGAAATAAGCTAGTAATTAGTTTTCTCTATTGGAAAAGCTTTCTGGATTATGAAGATACTTGGCCAGGAAGAGAAACAGGAAAAAGACCAAAAGGTGGTGTTCCTGAGGCTGTCTAGGTGGTAACGAGGAGCAGCCTGGAGATACTTCCAGGAGAAACTGGAAATGCAAGCCCTGCATTAAGGAGAACTGAGTCCTGGGTGATATGTTCTTAGTCCAATCAAGAGGTGTGAGAGTGAGAACCCTGAGAGAGGGCAGTTCAGAGATCCTAGTAGTAAGGGTAGTGTCAGCTACCCTTTTATACTTAAACTTAATTCACTCTTGTATTTCTCGGTTGAACAGAATTGCTTGCTGAGGTTCCCTGTGGTCACAGGGGATATATCGGGCAGTTCATTGCTTTCACACATTTTAGCTTTGCAGGTAACCCTGACATTTTCCTGCTCAGGCAGAGAAATCTCAGTACCTGCTGATTCAGATAAAAACTTATGATTGTTGCCTTCTTATTTTTAGTAGCAAAAAATGTTAGTCTTAGCTATTTAACATTTAATTTAATTTGCCTGGAACTGATAAAGTTTCCCTGTCTTCTGTACAACAATATTGAAAAGTTTTAATCCATAACCTGAAGCCATATGTATATTCTTCTGATGTTGATGACATTACTTTGACTGTTGTAGGAATTCTTGATAGAGAAAGGTAAAGACTTACACAGCTCTAAAGTAAGGAGGTTAATCATACACAAGTGACTGCTTGCTCTGGGGCATTTGGAAAGAGAAGTGTGTGTGGGTTTTTATCATTTCCAGTGAAAAGCAAATGAAGAAAAAAAAAAAAAAAGGATATTTATATTCAGTAGGATTCTTGTTGCTCAATAGTTAAATATCTGTATGAAGTAATACAGTTTAAAAAGGTAAAGCATCCTAGGAGTAGGAAGAATTCTTAGTGACAGACTAAGAATTCCAGAATGCCTAAGACTGATGCAATAAAAATGCAATAGTACAGAAATCAAAAGTACAAGTAAACATCAATGGAACAGCAATGTGCCCTTGTTGGGACAGCCGTATGCCCTTGTGTCCAGGACAGCCAATGGTATCCTGGGGTGCATAAAAAGAGTGTGGCCAGCAGGTCCAGGGAGGTTCTCCTCCCCCCTCTACTCTGCACTAGTGAGACCACATCTGGAGTATTGTGTCCAGTTCTGGTCTCCCCAGTTCAAGAGGGACAGGGAAATACTAGAGAGAATCCAACAGAGAGCAACAAAGTTGATGGACTGGAACATCTTTCTGATGAGGAAAGGCTGAGAGCCCTGGGGCTGTTTAGCCTGGAGAAGAGAAGCCTGAGAGGGGAGCTAATGAATGTTTACAAATATCTGCAGGGTGGGTGGCAAGCAGAAGGGGCCAGGCTCTTTTCAGTGGTGCCCTGGGATAGGATGAGAGGTAATGGCAGCAAGGTGAAACACAGGAAGTTCCACCTCAACATGAGGAAAAAATCTTTCCCTGTGAGAGTGACAGAGGCTGAAACGGGCTGCCCAGAGAGGCTGTGGAGTCTCCTTCTCTGGAGACTTTCAAGACCCCCCTGGATCTGTTCCTGTGTGGCCTGCCCTGGGTGATCCTGCTTTGGTAGGAGGGTTGGACTTGATGATCTCCAGAGGTCCCATCCAACCCCTACCATTCTAGGGTGAGGGAGTGATTGGTTGAGCAGTCAGATGATAAATGGTGTTCCAGTGTGACAGAGAATAAATGCATCATATCTCTGGAATGCTCAATGTGTTACCAGAGTGGTGAATATCAGATATGCTATTTTTCTACAGGCTTGGGTATGCTGAGGCTGGACTTCAGAGAAGCATCCTTAGTTTAGTAGACAGACTGGAAGGATTGCAGAAGGTTTCAGTAACAACGATACCATTATAGAAAAGATGATTCTGAGAAAAGGTTAAAACAGAAGTGTGTTTAGTAGTGAGAATAAGGGACAAATATTACACTTCTGCAAAGGATGAGTTAAACAGGATACTTTTTTGCCTCTTCAGAGGAAGTAAGGCAAGATAGAGTAGGAAATTTTTGTTGGGACATAACGAAAACAGCTATCAGAGTGATACCTGTACAATACCACAACTGATATTAGCAATATTAAAAGAGGAATTTCCATTCATGGACTGCTCTTTAAAAGAGGTTTGGAGCCTGATGTTTCTGTTTACTTCCTTGCTGTATTTCAGGTATTTTAGTGGTGATGTTCAGAACAGTTAGGGGGTTTTTTTGGTGGTTTTTTTTTTGTTTGTTTGTTTTGCTGAAGGCCAGCCTGCCTTAGGATCAAGCCTTAAAGTCATATGTTTCTTTAATTTTGTTGTCTTAAGAAGTGTTTGGGGTGAGCAGAGGTTGAGTGGTTGGAGTGTACTCAAATGCCTCATAAAGAGAAACTTCATAGTTGATTTGTGAGAGAAACTGCAGTAAATATGATTTAGGTACTGAACAGCAACAGGATCAGCATATTCCTGTGCAGAGGTTTTAATTAGTTAATGCAGAATTTACTGCTGTGCATCTGAAATCTTAGGGGCTCTTGATCTGTGAATGAGATATTTCCTATTGCCTCTGGAGTAGGGTGAATTTAAAACATGTGCATCCATAGAAGGGCCTCAGTATTCTAGAAAGTGCCTGAAGAAGTTCACCATTGCATTCATCCCAGTGACCATTTGAAAGGTAGTAAAAATTTCTGGAAGAGCAGCACCTACATTTATTATTTCAGAATTAAATCATAATTATTTTGAACTTGAGCTTCTCCCCTCAACAGCTAAATGAAATTTTTACAATTCCTAAGGACAGTAAGTTGTACCTTTCTTAAGGTACATATGATCTGCTTTGAGCAAACTGATCTTATTAAATAAATGAATTTTAAATTGGCATAAGAAATATTGACACAAAGGCACTATTTTTTTTGTTGTTGGTTAAAAATGTCAAATGAAAAAGAATATTTATGCTTTTAATTGCTTCAGGTTTGTTTAATTACTGTTCCCAGCAGTTGGGGAAATGCTGTTAAAACAAAATGACTAATTCCGTGGTTTAAGAGAGATTTGCTCACTCAGATGTTGATCTCTGTGGTTTACATGGATTCCTAAGAGGATTAAAGATCTTCCCAGTTAGTCATGCTGATTTGAAGTTGCAGATGCTTTCACAGGTTGAAGTAATACACGGAGTAGAACAACCTCTTATAAGTAATTTCTTACAAGAAAAACATTTCCAGGGAGACTTACATCTGCTCTACTAAGTCTGTCAGCAGAGATGTTGCTTGAGTTGTAGGGAGGAGTCTGAGCTGGAAGGTTTAGGAGTAACGTACTCTGGTGAAGGATAGTCCTTTAATCAAACCTCTGGATTGCTGGTGCTAATTGCTTATTATCATTAACCAGAGATTACTTCTACAATGGTTGACTTTGATTTACAAAGCCTCAAGAAAATGTCTTTCATCTCTGGCTCTATTGTTCAAAATATTTTATTGCTTCTTTTAGGGGTTGGTGAGGGCTTGGTTGTGATCAGATATTTTTCCTTTTTATGTTTTTTTAGATGGAGAGATAATTACTTACAAATTAATTTAATCGAAGGGAGGAGGGTTTTGGGGTTTGCGTTTCTTTTTGCAAAAAGAAGCCAGTACTGTTTAAAAAAAAAAAAATCTAAAAATTGACATGGGGAAAAATGTTCTTGCTGTCCTCATTCAATAAATCAGCAAAGATCAGGGATCTTAATCATTACTCGTTAAGATTTCTATTAGGAAAGTGGTGTGGTTTGTCTATTAGTCTATTTTTAAGGAAATGTAGAATGCATCTGATAGAGGGATATAGAAGAAATTGTGCCACAAATTGCAGAAGAATGCACACAATTATTTTACTTAAAAAATATAACGTGTTTCCCTTTGCAGTTCTGTGATAATTTTGCAATCAAAGTGTCTGTCTCAACTCATAATTTGAGAGGAGATACTAGAAAGCATACTGCTTCAGCAGTGGCAGGGTGGGAGCTCTCTGTGCCCTTTCAGGGATGGGAATGACGTGGATGGGTATGTCAGGTCAAGAGCTTTCCATGTATCCTTCAGTTACATTTGCTTTATTACTAAACATAGGGTCTTTAAATAAATAGTTGAGAATGCTAGGAAGCATTTATGCGATCAAGGTGAATAGAAAATCTCCAATGTGAAAAGCATGACTTGTTACCATGATGTGACCTAAAAAACAGGACTATTTACACAGATTTGTTTTCTATATTACACAGAAAGGGAAGTGCAGGGTATGGGTTTCAGCATGGCTTAATGCAGCATATATGGACGTACAAATACTCCCAACTACAAACAGGCTGTTGCACTACAATTAGACTATGATTATTAATCATTGGAGAGGAAAATGGGGGTTGTTGTTTTTGTGGGTTTTTTCCCTTCCTCAAAACAGTATTGGTTTTTGTAGGGGTTTTTTTTCCCAGAAATGTGCAAAGCAGTCTTTATTTTGGCCAAATGAATGTAATCGTCTTGACAATGCCTAAAGTCTGTAATCAGCACTGTCTTCTCTTCCAGTGACATGACCTTTCCAAGGAAGAGGTAGTATCACTACCTCCTCAAAAATTTTAGGTTTTTAAAATTAAACTTTTGTCTTAATAAAACAGTTTGTTGCTTGCTAATAAACCCCAAAGGGTGTTTGTCTTTTTATTTCCCTTCTCTCACCTTTTTTGTTGTTGTTGTTTTGGTTTTGTGGTTTGTTGTTGTTTTTTTTTCTCCTTCCCCTTAATTTTCTCAAAGCCTGCAAGTTGACCATTTCAACCACTATAGTTGCTCTTCTGATTTCCCTGGTATCCCTGCCAACTTTCAGCAGTGTTGTTTAGTGATGAGCAGTATGATACTCAGGGTTCTGTCTAGTGCCTGAGCTGAGAGGGTCTAGGATGAGTGTGAGGAAGCCTGGGTGACAGAGCAAGACAAATCCCTTCATGCTATCATCAGCTGACTTCCTTCTGACTTTCTTCCCTTGTGGTGGCAGTACTTGGGTTTTTGCTAAAGTTGGGACTTGCCATGTTGGCATTTGTATGGCAGCTGAATTCATCCTTAACAACGGCCCCTTGTTTCTTTAGGACTCAAGTAGGGGAGATGAAAGGTAATATAAATTATTGCAGATTTTAGTGTAGAGCTCTCATTCATCTTTGAGTACAATGAAGTAGATCCTGGGGTTTTGAACAGCAGTTGCAAACTGAAAAGGAAAGGTTTCTTTGGGCAAAACATTGAGATATGCAGAGGATGGTGCACTGCCTAATATTCTTACAGTGACTAGTAATCTAATTCATTTGCAAAAGGTACCATCTGGCTATATACATTTAAAAATAGTCTGCATTTTCTTTAAAGAGAATGATATTCATTATAGACAAGAGCAAATGTGCTCCCAGTTATGAGAAGCTCTTAACAAATGATTGCTCAGTTTCCTATTAATGTTTATTTCTTTCTATTTCATGTCTGTCTTTTCTGTGAGATCATATCTCATTTTTTCGCAATTACTTCTGACTCTTCTAAAATGTTTGGCATGCCAGCATGCTTATTAAAAAGGCTTAATTATTCCCTAGTCTTTGTTTTGAGATATGCTGCACTTGATTGTTTCTAATCCTTGAACTGATCTCTTCTTCCTTTAATATAAATACACGTAAGTAAAAGTTACTATCTAGATTGTTAACTGCAATTCTGATGACATAAGATACCTTGTAAACAGCAATCTGATTTAGAGACAGATTAAAAACACACGTACTTGCAGTTTGGAAATTGTTTTTCAAATTGTGAGGGTCTGCATGAGTAGAAAGTCATCAGTTAGAAGAACTGGTTCTGATTCAGACTTATGATACTGTCCTTTTCTGAAGTTTTAGCCTCAATTATTTTGATTTTCTGTCACCAGGGTCCTCCAGGTCCTCCAGGTTTACCTGGTCCATCAGGAAAGAGAGGTCCTCGGGTGAGTAAACTGGCTATGCTCTCCTGTAGCTGTAGGTAGGTCACCAGTAATCAAACTGGAGTTTACATAATTCTGTTTTTCTCAACTTTATTCATGTGCTTGGTTATTACAAGAGTTCATGATTGTTAGCATTTGACCGATATGTTAAAGTAAGGCAAAGCTAACATGTTTGGGTTGGTTTTTCTTTCTCTGCTATGAGCCTCCAGCTTAGTTAATTCTGCATATGGGTGAGTACACAGAGCATTGTTACATTTCTACCCAGCTTTTGCTGCTCACAGTATTAACTTTTAGTTTTTCCATGCTGCTCCCATCTGCTGCAATCTAAGGTCACGTTCCTTTGTTTTTGGAATGAGGGGGAGTGAGGGATGCATGCCACGGCTGCAGAGGAGCGGGCGGTGGAGACAAAATTAACCGCTGCAAGACAGAGGTGGAGGGGCAGGGGGAAAGAACGCTCCCCAAAATCTGATTATTCTCTTGTATTGCACAGCTTGATAAAAGGGGTGATAGCTGTCTGGGTGATTTGCCCAAGGAATGAGCTGCAGTAGCAATTGTCGATTTACTTTGCGTGACTGGACGCACCCTGATGTGAGTAGGGAGAGCAGCCTTGCCCCGTGCTAGGGGACAGAGCACCGGCTTTGCCACTGTGAGCAGAAACCCATGTGCCAGCTGCCAAGAGGATGGGAGAAGCCTATGCCACTGCCAAGGACTAGTGGATGGGGCAAAAGGGGGTAAATCTGTGTTTGCAGGATCGTGTACAAAAAAATACACTTGAGTCCTCCCTGAGGTTGTAGTTGACTTTGTGGGCTTTAGGGGAAGGGCAGCTGGAAAGGACCGTTGGGGATTTGTTGGGGAGATGTTTTTGGACCATGGTTTGAGGGGATGGAAGAGGTTATGGCAGGAGTGCACTTCAGACAAATCGCAAGTGGGAGATAAGGGAGTAGTTTATATGAAGGCTCAGCAGATGCGTGGGAGGAGTTTTGACTCAGCCTTTGAGGGACGTTTAAACAAGCTGCTGCTCAATAGCACATTGAACATCCTGTGCTTTTCTGCCTTTCAAAACTTGGTCCGACTGGGTAGAAAAGTGCATTGGTCAAAGGAGCTGAAAACCAAACTGATGCTTCAGAGCAGTTGCAGGCAGGGGAGTGGACAAAACACATTTAAAAGTATAAAATGAAAAGCATACTCTCAAATCCATATCTGCCCAACTTCTTGGATCCTTTTTCCAAATTATCCTTCGGTGTAAGAGCTGGCAATTCTTACAACTCAGCCTTTTACGTTGCACGGTGCCTCTGTCATCAGAGGCAAGATCCCCCATGCCCAAGTAGATCCTCATAATTGGGAAGATGTGTTAGCTTTAGAGGAGCTGCCCATATGTTTAAAGTCGTGTCTGCTGCTGAGATCTCTCCTGATCAGTTGTTTGCTGGTTGGTTGTGTTTTTTTTTTCTGCCGGGGTTTTTTTTTTTTTTTTTTTTGTTTGTTTACAGGTACAGAGTATTAAAGAGCACAGCCCTCTACTGTGTGAGTTTTCAGGACTGAGTAAGACATGCTTTCCAATGAGAAGAGACAGCTCACAGTAGGGTGTTTGGAAAAGCATGGAAATGGCTGAGATGAATATTTGCCAGTAGTTCTGAGTTAAAAATTTATACTTACATGGGCCAAGAAAGTCTATAAAACTATTTGATCAAATAAATGTTTTTAGAAGGTCAGTGCTCTTCAGTATGTACAACACTGATAAATTTAAGTAAGTACAGGTAGTGAAGATACATGGTGTGACAGGAGGTTTTTTGAGCCAAAAGGCATGTAAAACCTTCTTCACATCTGTGGGTATCAGTCTGCCCTTCTGTCTTCAGTGACTTCTGTCCTCATTCACATGTGCTGCCATTTGTGATGCTAAAACGTGACTCAAGGTGTTGGAGGGAAGCAGTACAGTGCAGAACTGCATGGCCTGGGCCTTCTTCAGGCTCTCTTGGGTGTTGTCCAAACCGGATCCTGACAGAAATTCACAATTCCAAGGTTGGACACCTTGGGTATACTATCAATGCCTGATGAATGGTTAGAGATTTCTATTAAAAAATGGGTTTTGATCCCTTTAATGCTATGGTAGAGAAGTCCACATCTGACTGTTAAGGTTTTCTAAATATCTTGTCTTGTTCCCAAGTTTCTCAATAATGAAATGTCACCAATTTTAGAATCAGTCAGTGGTGAGATGAAATTCCCCCGATGCCTTTCATTTCATCAAGGTACTTTTGCACCTCTGTGTTGCAGCAGTATGCCGCAAGATGATAATGTTGCAAGCAGCAAGATCTAGGAGCCACTGGAGCCCTGCAGCTACCTTGGCACTTTCTATTTGTTTCTTTTCTCCTCAATCCCCCGAGAGCGCCTCTAAAGATGCCAGAGTGCAAATTCATCTCTCAAACAGCACACAGGATTAGCTTTTCTGTGGAGTTACATCAACATTGCCATTAGTAAGGGGGAGCACTTAACAGGTTGACTTTTCTGTGGTATTGCAAGGTATAACCAGTGAAGTGAGTCTCATGTGAGGGAAAGAGTTTGGCATTTTTTCGACTAATTGTTTAGATTTCATTCTTTGGGTGACGTTTTAGCCTTAGTGGATTCCACAAAAGCTTTGTTGATGACTTCACCATGGATAAGTTTTCAGCAGTTTGGTCCTCTGGTCTTTGAAAACTTAATGGCTGCTGACAGCCATTGCAAAAGGTATTTTCCTTAGTGTGTAGTCTGGCAAGGAGTGAAGATTATGGAGTATATTGCAGGAACAGACACCTATCTGGGAAGGCACAGACAATCCTGATAGCCTGTTCTGTTCCTGGAATGCTTTAAATCCACCCTTATAGGAACCAGCCCATTTTCTATATAGGCTGTGGAGAAATCAGGGTGGTGAAGGGCTTTTGTCTGTGATAAATTTAGACAAGGTGGAATACATTGCTTTGAGTCACCTCTTAAGTCAGGGAGAACTGATACACTTTCTTCTCTTCGCAGTGTATAGCTCGGTACCTCAGAATGTGATTTTTCTGATTTTTATCCCATGCCTCTAAGTTTTGTAGCTGGAGAGCAACATTGCAGTGACTATATGCCAAATACTTGTTAAAAATTATTTGGGAAGGCAATAGAAGCTGAGATTTTTGAAAAGAAAGGGAAGTACTCCATTTCATTTTTTAATTTTTTAGGAAGATGTGCATGTTTTATTTCTTGAGAGTCCTTTGAAAATCCCAACCAGTGCTTCTAAAAGCAACAGTGATGCAACTGCAACTTGTTCAGTGCAGTACTGAATAATCTCACTATTTTCTTTTTATTTGTTTGTTTCCTAGGGTATTCCAGGACCACATGGTAATCCAGGTTTGCCAGGATTGCCAGGTCCAAAGGTGAGTTAATTTCTCCACGTTGCTGTGTAAATACATTAGCTTCTTAATGACTTTTTTTGGAGCCCCTGAACTGTTTCCTACTGTAGAAGCAATTGGTCATCTTTGGTTTACAGGTGGAGACTGTTACTGTAAACATATTTTGATTAAATTTAATCAATCAAATTGAATTTCTCATCCAAGTAAAGTGGCAGTTTATTCAGGGGGAGCAAACACCTTGAGTGTGCAGAATGATAACTTGGAAACTGCTACCCAGGCAAGTTGTCTGCACTTCTTTCTTACTGTAAATATGCCTGGCCTGATTGATAAACTGGAATTTAAGTGAGAACAAACATTTAATTTCTGTAACCTTTTGCCTTTTTTTTTTATTTAAAGGAAGAAAAATAGCCTGCCATTCTCTATACATTCCTCTTTTTGTCAATGCCCAACATTTGATACTTAAAATACTATAATATTTCAGACATTATCACTTGATTAATATGCTAATTTGATTTTTCTGAAGATTTATGGATGTGATATTTAAAATTAAAGACAAAATACTAGACTGCAAGTGCTAATAAAACCCTTCCAACTTGTGTAACATAGGCCCTTTAAGTAGACTTGACAGATTTGTGCAGTTGCAGAAAGCCTTCAGCTCATATTTAGTTTGAACAATTTGATAGATATGTTAGGAAAAAAGCATCGGCAACCATGATTTGTTTTAGTATGATTCCTAGTGGCAGGAATCTGACCTGTTGTGACAGGTGTTAAAAACAGCTTGAGGACAAAAAGAAATTTAATAAAGCTTCCAGTGTCAAACACTTTTAAAACCAAGTGACTATTTTTTTTGTGTGTGTGTGCTTTTGTTGTTATTTAGTTCTGTAGGAACAGTTAATCTTGGAGATTCATAATGAATTTTTACCGTATTTATTCTGGATGTTTTATAGAATACATAGCTAGGAAAATAATTGTGAACAGTTATTCCTAGGATTTGCTTTATAATGTATTTTCTCCCTCCACCGGATCATGTCTGATCAGTTCTGTAGCTGTCTCCATGATTTTAACAACAGAAGGAGTTGTGTGTTCATATAAATAAAATATATATGTATATATCACTAGATGCTTGGTGATCTCTTTCATTTCTGTTAGACTATAAATTATCCTTTCAATACAAGTATCTTCTGGAACATTTTTTTCTTTAAATAAAAATTAGCCAGGTGCTCACCAGGTTTTTGACTGTGAAGATCCAGTTGACCCACACTATATAAGCTGAAACGAAACACACTTTTGTTTGATCTTAAAACATAGCAGATGAATTGTAATAATTTTATGGCAGTAAATTAATGCAGAATTTTATTCTGCCTTTGAGATGTAGGCATTTTTTCCCCTCCCGTGCTGAAACATCCTCTATGCACTTGCTTTTGAAACATGGAACATTAGCTAATACCCTTAAGAATACGATGTCCAGCCCTGAGCATGTACTAGCAGTTCCAACTGATAGCTGATGTCCTTGGTGTTTAATTCCTGATAAACAGTTGATGGGTGGTTTTAAAGTAATTTAAAAGTATTCCTGAGGTTTGGCTGTGTTACTGGTTTTCTAAAAAGTGGATTAGTTAGGAAAATATAGTTTGTGGATTCTGGCACTGCTGTGACTACATGCAATGTTACATAGATTAAATAATGAAGTGCTTTGTTTCATCCTCGCTTCTTGACCTGTGGTGACGTGTTGTTAATCCACAACTGAAGGCTATGAATAACAACTGCAGTTTGTTTATTAGATTAAAAATAATGAGAAATTAATTGTACTTAGAGGGGGAAGGAAAAGCGATGAGTAAGTTACCAGAAGGCCTCCAATTTAACTAGCCAAGAGCTGATCACAGTTTTATTACAACTCTTAGTACAATGCAACTGCATTGGAAAATGGAAGCAGAAGACAGATGGGAGTTATTCAAGAAATATAGATATTTTCCTTGCAATATGTAGATCAGCTAGAAAATACTCTGATGACTCCTGCCATGCTGAAGAACCATGCTCTCTGTGTCCTGACACACCAATTTAATGCAAAAGATTCACTTTGTCGTATTTCTAGTCTTTATTGTGCTTTTGACAAGCTTAGTTTCTCAGGTGGCCTCACAGGTAGAGATGTGAACTGCAGAGGGAAGGATGCCTGCTGAGCTGCAGTACCCCACACAAGTGGATGATCAGCCCCACAGCTGATCAAGCAAAAGTCCTGGATGTTACTGATCAGGAAGGGCTGAACCTCAGGAAGCCTCGTGCTGACTTGTCTTCTACATCCCTCTGAGCATGCGACGTTGCCCCTGAGAGCAGGACACTGCTGGCAATGTTTCAACAGCTATTTTCCCCAACTTCATCTCTCTGATGAAGGGCATGTTATCATCTTTAACCTAGTGCTGCTGTGGGATTACTTGACTAGTAAAGTTTATGTCCATGTCTATGTAAAATGTGTTTTTGAGCGAAAAGAGTAGATCTTAATGCCTTTGAGTAACATCCAGTGTTACTCTGTGGCTTTGAAATCAAGAGCATGGTTGCAGCCTGTGCTATTTGCATGAACAGGTCAATGAAATGTTACAGTGCCTTTTGCGTGCAGCTTTTAGTATTAATTAGACTAAGGGGTTCCCCTTTTCCTCCTCAATTACTGTGTTTTCAGTGATTAGTGTGTGACTGTGGTTTCAGCCAGTGCTCTGGGAACTCCCCAGGTGACTGCTAGGTCAGTGTGGAGCATTTCCCTCGTGCTATTAATAGTGAACTCACACTGTTATGTTTGCTCCAGTCCTTTATTGAAGAAGTTGGGGGGGGGGGAATAAATCTGTAATAGGAAGTGCGTTTTATCTGAATGTTGCCTCTCCTCTTGCTGTAAACGTTTGAAATCTGTTTCCACATATACTGGTAAAAACTCTTTTCCCTGATGATATTAATGAGCTGAATTTTTCTGTGACAGGGCCCTAAAGGAGACCCAGGATTCTCTCCAGGACAGGCAAAACGTGGAGAAAAGGTAATACTTTCTTAAGTTACATAAAAAAGTTTTGTCTGTCCTGCTTTTTGTTGAAGTCTTGTTTAATATTCAGACAAGTTGTAACGGCACAAGGCTTTGTAGTTTCCCGTAATACTGGTGTATTTTGATGCTTTATTATGTGACATTGACCAGCACAGACACAGGTGATGAAAAAAAAAAAGCAAAAAATCATATACAAAGCTGAAACTTAAGTATTTTATATCATCTGTAAAAAAAAAAATTAAAATTCCTTTTTGAACAATGAAATTGAGTTCTGTTCTCACTGATTTAACAAAATACAGCTTTGTTTTCTTTAATACCTTGCATTAGTCCAGAAAGTTGTGGAAGACAGGCAAAACTTGGTGATGAGAAGTACCTGTATTATTGCATGTCATGTTGTATTTAACCACTTTTTTAAACAGACCCTTGATGCTAAGATTTGTCCTCTCATTTCAGTGGCATTTTCTGCTAGTTCCTCCTAAGCTGCTTTAGCCAAACTAGCAGTTGCCCTCTCTGCCCAAAATATTTAAGTACAAATATTTTAAACGGTTCTTCACAGAAGTTGTGGACTTGAAAGGTGGTGATTATTTTATTTTTAGGTGGCAAATCTACTGACTGTGTATGAAACTTTAAAACCATTGTGATAATACTAAAAAAGTAATTGCATGTTTGCATTCTAATGTGTTAGCCTATGCTTTGTCTTTTAGAATATCTTGTATTTATGCTAAGTTTTAATTAAAGCTTTGCTAGTAGTTCTATCGTGGAATGTTTGTGCAAAGTAGAAAACCCTATGGGTGTCCAGGACCACTCTGTAAAGAAACAAGCATTAGCAAATAACTATTGTTTACTAGCTGCTGATGTATATGTAAAATAACTTCTTAATGCATGTTCTCTGTCAAACCTTAAAATTCACTAATACGTATTTTCTTTTTTGCTGAGCAAAATTCAGAAATGTGTCTGTCTTATGCAATGATAAGAAATTGAGCTGCAGCTTTTGCAGGAAGAGAAACATTATTTTAATCCAACCAACTTTTTCTTCTGGAAATCTAATTACAGTGTTGTATGGTAGTTGTGTCTGCCTGAAACTCAAGATGTATTCTTTGGCATGAGCCCAAGCTGCCACAGAATGGTATAAAGCCTATCCTTGTATATGTATGACTTACACCTAAATACATGTAGAATGCATCTATCATCCAAAAATATGGGATTGATATGCATTTTTATAGTTCTCACTCTTTTAGGCTTATAATTTTTTGCCAAAGTCAAATTGTCTCACCCTAAGTAATAGACTTGAATTTCCTTTGATGTGAACTCACTTCCAGGATCTGTTCCTTAACTTATTATAGAATTTGAATTTGGTCACGAATCCTGAAAGTGTGAGTCTTCATTGTCAGTCCTGAGCAAGCAAAAAGAACTGGAACAACATTCCCTCCTCCCCAGTCTGTAACAACTGTGGAAAAAAAGCACTTTTTTCCCCTTCCCTGGTAGCTGAGATGCTCTGATTCACATTCATATAAATCATCATGTGGTTGCAAAGTTTAAAGCACTCTACTGAGAATAGCCCTATGCCACTGTAACACCTTAGTCTATTAGTCTAGAAATCTTTCATGTTGTCTCTTACACAGATTAGATTTACACCATGTCTTCTGCAGTGCTGTTCCACAGTGGTGTCCTGATTCCTGGCTGAAGATTGTTGGCATCACAGTAATGCAAAAAATAAACAGTAAAAGATGAATATATATTAATTTGAAGTGAAACCACACACTTCTGAGGGAGGTGTTACCTCAAGAATTGTATAGCTTCTTCACTCACGTTTACATTGGCTAAAAGGCAGTGTTGTGAGGTTATGAAGTCAGTCTGTTCCAGCCATGGTTTGGCCATGTTTTATGATGCAGGAGAAAGCTCAGTACACCTGGTGGTTCCAGCTGAGGGTCTGTTGCCTTTTCAATTCTCCTTCTCTAAAAAAACATAAATAATAAATCTACGTCTGATAAAACATTAGCTGCTTTTTCATACAAAATAAACAAGAAGGCAGAGAAGATTGGAAGCCCTACGTGTTTATAGTCCTGTGTCATGTTCCAGTGAAACATAGCAATTCTGGATTTCCTTTTTTTTTTCTGTACAGGGTGATCCAGGCCCCATAGGCTTTCCAGGACCACCTGGGATCAAAGGCCAGAAGGTAAGATTCTGGTTTTGTGTAACCCTCCCTGGCTCAAATCAGTGGCCATCACGTGGATGTCTTGTGGTCAAGACAAGATAGAAGGACTTCAGGTCTGCTGTTGGTACTGTGACTGTCTACTGTGTCAGGCTCCGACAACGGTGCAAAACCTTCTCTTGCAACTAAATTGAGTGAGATCATTACAACAGAAAATGAATTGTAGCTGTTGATGTTCTTCAAAAGGCATGGCGTGCCCCTGCTCCGACAGAATAGGTGTTAGGAGGATGGGCTTGCCTGTGACAGGCAGCCATTTTTAAATAACCGCACTCAGTTTTCAGTAATATTTTTATTCATTTATTTTTCTCTATTGTGTATTTTGTAGTACAGAAGAAGCTCTGGGGTCGTGTGCTCAGTATTTCTGCACCGGATTATTTGCTTTTTTCCAAACGTGTGCCAGAATTGTTACAATAGAACTCAAGTGGAATAAATTCCAATTTTTGGATACTGTATAACGTGATTTTTTTAATATGAGATGTCAGGTGCCACACACTGTTTCTTAAGAAATATATCCAAATAATGTCATTCCTATGTATGTAGGAAAGCATAAAGCAGACAGACAGGTAGTTTTGTGAAGGAAATGTGAAGGATGCCAATAGAAGAAATAAGAGAACTTTAAGAAAATTAGCACAGAAGGCTGAGGGGTTGAATATAGTTTCTGTGGAAGGAGAGGTCACCTGACATTAGGCTGCTCTGGTTAGTCAGAAGATGACAAACTGGTGAGGTGGCAAAAACAGCAAGAAAGCTTGGGGGGAAAGTGCTATGAAATACTGTCTTTTCAGAAGATAGTTCAGTGATGTAAGTGTAATAGAAAATCATGAAGAACAGCTATCATAGCAGAATTTTGAATTAGTGTGTTAACACTCAAGGTACCTGTAAAGTGTCCATCAGAAGGTTGGATGGAATGAATTGTTAGAAAGGTAGAGTCTGGTATTTTTGGTCTTAATTTTTGGTGAACAGAGAAGGAATATTAATAAAATGCTTGCCTGTTATTGAATCTAAAGAAAAATGGCATTGCAACAGAATTTATATACAGTGTTGTTTTAAGATGGCTTCGTTCAACATTGTCTTGATGTTAAAGTGTATGACAATTAATTTTTAAGAAGTCTAATCAGTCATTTCTAGAATTGTCCAAAACATAGTAAAATGTGTCCAGAAAAGGAAGCTCTTAGTGAATTAGCACCAGGAGGAGCATGGAAATTTCTTTTGGCAAACATATGATCCCCAGTTCTATGAAGTGAGAAAATGTGTAGGTGTGGCAACAATTTGCATCCTCTCTGCTAAAAGTCAGCTTACAAGCCTGGACACTGGTAGCTTTTGTCACTGCTGATCTTGAGCCACCTTGAGATTCATCAAGTATTGTGCTTTCTTGTTTCATTACGTTTAGAGCCGGGGGGGGGAGGGGGGGGTTGGGGGTGGTGAAGAAAGGAAAAAAAGAAAAAGTTTTAAAGCTTTTTACATGGGAAGCAGCTGTCACTTGTTCTGGATTATGAGACTGACATTTGGAGGGAAGGAAATGAAAATCTTATGGCCACCATGCTTTCTTCCTGCCACAAGAATTCATTCCTTATCTGAGGGTTAGAGACTCCATGGAGAATCGTGCTCGCTTAATCACTGGAAACTTTACTCTCTGTTTCCATGTTGTACACATCAGACACTAACTAGAACCAGTTTAAGATCACTTCTGCATGACCCAGATTGTAAGAACACCAGCTTTTGAACAGCACTACACCTGTAAACAGTTAAAAGTATTTCACGCTTATTTTTTTAATGAGCCCACAATTTATTGTCTTTTAAATAATTAATCTTTAGTTATTGCTTTTCAATACACGTTAATAGGTTAACACACTTAGCTCTTTGTGATCTCAGGAAATTATTTTCAAAGGAGTACGAGTACAAGTAGCTGTGAAGTAAACCAACTACAAGAAAAATCAAGTGCTTCCTTTTTTTGTTTTGTACCCTACTATTACTGGAGATTTGCTATAATATTGAATAAATATCATATTTTTGATATTCTTTCTCATACAGGGAAAAAGGAAGATTAAAATAATCCTAATATAAGTTACTGTTGTCCCAAATTCCATTTGATTATGTCTGCTTGTGTTGACTGAGTAGTTTCTAAACAGTGAGGTATTTGATAGCAAATGAAAACTCTAATGTTCTTCTTGATATTTTTAATAGGGAAGTACAAATCTGTGTTTATTTTATGGCAATTACTTTTTCTTACATTGACTTTTGTCAGTGTTTTCCCTAAAGACCTAGAAATGTGTTTTTTCCCTTCTTATCCATTTCCCCTCAACTGGGATGGTGGTTTTGGGAGAGCTGAAGTGGAGGGTGCCCTGCAGTGCCTACTGACCTCCACTGGGCATGATTGCCCCAAGCCAGGGTGAATTGGAGGGGGAGACAGAGACTAAATGATTTACTGGGAAGGTATGTTCCAAAGGCAATGCACACAGCCAGCTCAACATCTGTTATGTCTACCAAAGCAGGATGAGAGACTAAGGAGTTCTTGATAACGGGGAGATAACTGGGTCCTTGTTCTCGAACCTGAAAACAACATAAACCAGCCTAAAACAGCCTTGAGGTTTGGACTCAGGCCAGGGACATGAAGAGCATGCGCAGAAAAGTGATGTGAAAGGTTTAGAACGAGGAAGACACTTTACTTCATCTAAGGAAGACTCTTACTTCATCCCAGGGACCCCTGCCCATGACCACCAGACAACACTGCGCAAGCGCAACGCATATGCAAATGACTTTTGGGTTCATTATAATATGAAGCGAGGCTGGGCGGGGCTAGGTAATGAATATGTATAGGCCTATTGTGAAATGTAATGCAGCGGGTGGTGGCTGTGGCTGTAGAGGAGACTGTGTTTAACAAGTTTTCTCATCAGAATTTGCCCAATTCTGAGCTTTCTGTGCAACTTTATTTGGGGCTTGTACAAAAACATGTGTTGTGGAAGTTTGAGGTAAGCGTATTATTTTCATGTTTTTCGACAAAAATGAGTTGGAGAAGCCACATTTCATGTACTTTTGGTTCTATTTTTCTGAATATCTGAGATCATGTTAGGAGAGTTCCCTGGAAAGAGTTGTTTTACCCTCCCAAATAAAGAGTTTTAAGCCCTCAATGCAATAGAACAGCACTAGTAAACTACTGTTTTGGATTAGAACTATAAAACAATGTGTTTCTTTTTATAGAACTGAGAACCTACAGAGTTTTTTTTTTAAGTGAGATAGTAAAACAAATGTATGTTAATAATCAGGTCTTTGGGAGCAGATCATTATGACTGTATTTTTCATTGCATACCGTGTGCTGGAGTGTGCATCCTTGTGGTTACATATAAAATATGACGTATTTCTCATGCCTGTAACACACACTATAAAAAAACCTCCAAGCTTTCTTGGGGTAGGGTTCCAAATTTGTTCTAGCATAAGAACAGAAAATTGCATTTTTATGAAGTGTTTATAGGCCTCTTTCTTTCAGGAATCTTTTAAAGCAGTGAAGCAGTGGCAGGAATCACAAAATGGTAGGGGTTAGAAGGGACCTCTGGAGATCATCGAGTCCAACCCCCTGCCAGAGCAGGATCACCCAGGGCAGGCCACACAGGAACAGATCCGGGGGGGGGGGTCTTGAAAGTCTCCAGAGAAGGAGACCCCACAGCCTCTCTGGGCAGCCTGTGCCAGCCTCTGTCACCCTCACAGGGAAGATGATTTTCCTTATGTTGAGGTGGAACTTCCTGGGTTGCACTTTGCTAACCACTACCCCTCATCCTATCCCAGGGCACCACTGAAAAGAGCCTGGCCCCTTCTCCTTGCCACCCACCCTGCAGATATTTGTAAACATTCATAAGCTCCCCTCTCAGGCTTCTCTTCTCCAGGCTAAACAGCCCCAGGGCTCTCAGCCTTTCCTCATCAGAGAGGTGTTCCAGTCCATCATCTTTGTAGCTCTCCATTGGACTCTCTCTAGATGAGGGTTAGTTTGAGGAGAGTTCTGTTTGCAGAGCAGTTGTATGAGCTTGTATCTGGAACTATCTTGACAGGACTGTCTTTAAGTCAGCTCTCAAAATTTTCCTTATATCAGTCCAGAGACCTCCCACAGCAGAAACTCTTCCTTCCTTCTGTCCCCAAAAAGAGGACACTTCCCTGTACAGAGGAGTACTTGTCTCTGCTAGTCAGGGTACTGGGGGTTGGATTGCCAGCCAAAGGAAAGTCCTCCTGGGCATGAACTTGCCTGGGATCATGCCAGTGCTTTAGAATGACTGCAGTACCTGTGTGGTTGCTGGTACTTCAAATCTTTCCCAGTGTCATTGTAAAAAAGATTAACTGTAGTTTTTGGGCTGGCTTTATTCCCTATGCAATATGTGTGTAACATTAAACTATGGGAATCTATAAGATTCTGATAAAAATCCCCATACTAAAGTATAGTATGACAAGACGTGTTGAAGGAAAAAATATGGTTGCAGCCTGAGAAGGTCTCCATGTTTCCTTTTGTCTTTACTTTTGCATCCTATAAGAGTTAGGCAAATAGATAAATTTAAAAGCAGTACCTGTGGTGATGGCAACGTTGTGCTACCAAATGTCTCCCACTGCTTCTCCCAGAAAGTACATTTTCCCTTGGGCAGAAAGAAACTTCAACTCTGAGAGAGATTGCTCTGCTGAATTAGATGGAGAAAAAGTCCATCTTCTATATATACAGTTTGTTGTTGGGTTTATGTGATATTTCCATTCCTTAAGACATTTAGGCTAAGAGATGCTAAGTGAAATCTATCTTAGTTGTGTTAATAAATGTCAGCAAACAAGCCAGAATGAAGCTATGAAGAAAAAACCAAAAATGACCCATAAAGAACATTTCCTGATGAAGTTTTTCAGAATTAGATGCTGTGTGGTGACAATATGGAGCTGATAAGGAAGCCTTGCAAAGGCTCATGTGACAGTTTCTATGCTACACTTAAACCATGACCAGATAAGGGTTTTTTTTTTCCCTTTTTTCAAAGACTAGTGGTCTCTCTGTAGCTGATGGTTGTAATCGATACAACACTTCACCTACTGATTTTTAGAGGCTGCAGAAACTTCTTGGCTCTGTAGCAGAGTTGCCAGTGTTATGCCAGATGTATTTTAAGAACAAATGCATAAAGATTCTAATTTGAATTCTAACACAGTGGGCACCAGGAAGATGGAAAGACTTGGCTTGAGCAGTCCTTGCTGTTATGACTTGACGTCTACATTTTGCTATATGCAGGCTTCAGTCAGAGTCCCACTGTGCTAGGCATATGGTAGAAGTCAGACACTTCAAACTTGCTATGAAGTCTTTCTTGAGTCATATTAGTGGGTGGTAAAGATTTCTCCCTCAAAACAAAGTATTCTTGCAACTTGCTGTATTTTTTGTAATGTGCTTGAAGTCTTCATTGTTATTACTGAAGGTCTTATTTCTATGGGTATGCTCAGGAACACAAAACCAAACTAATAAAAAAGCTAAGGTTTTTAAGAAGATTAGCTGTTATAGGAAAGGAAACTCCAATGTGAAAACTAAGTTAGGGCAAATTAAGGCCATGTTAACTCTGAATAAGAATATGGGCATGCTACTCTGAGTTTAGAGTTGTTTTCCTCTGGCAGAAGCAAGGTGCAGTCCTCCTTCATCTCGCAGTTCCTTGTGTTCCTTCTTTTCAGACTGTCTATGCAGGTGTTCACCAGCTGAACTGACTCACTTTGAAACTGAATTGGGATAAACATATCTTTGAGTTTTTCTCTGTATAGCAGCATTTGCTTTCCTTTTCTCCTTGTACAGTAACGATGAGCTACTGAGAGATCTCTTCTAGTAACACGTACCTGACTTGATCATTTAAGCATAGAGAGTATAAAATTCTGAAATGGATAAAAGTCATGAAATACAGAGGGGGAAGGGACTGCAAAAAACTGTAAGACTTTCTGAGGTGCATTTTGAAAGCTAAATGATGAGTTCCTGGCTTAATGCTGGCATCTTTAGTTCTGCTTTAGCAATTCAATAAGAAATTTGGGGTTAGGCATGCATTAATCTATTAATTTGGTATAATTTGTATTAACTAGTTTGTCCGAGATCAGCTTCTGGCTACCTGTGCTACAGCTCCCCTTTTTTTTACCAACAGCAATGCAGACCTGCTTCCTCAGGTTCAAGATGACATAAATTATTTAGACAGAAGAAACAGGAGGGGATTGAAGCCAGAATACATGATAGTTTTGCAAACTGGCAATGCCATGTGTGCAAGTAGCAATCTGAATGAACACATCTCCTGTGGTGGGTTTTGAGAAAATGAGGCCTCTGAGTTTCTCAACAAGTTCATCTCTCTTGGATCAAGATTCCTCAAGCAAGTCTATAATACCAAAATGAGAAATTTTGAAGCTTTACAGATTTCATTCTCTTCTATTATCTAAAATTACCACAAACCAAAATCATTCTGCCTTTTAATTTTGTGTATGATAACGAAATTAATTTCATGCAGAAATACTCCTGTGGTCATGCAGAAACTCATCCAAAACTTTAGGATACTTGTTCTGCTGAAATCAGTGGCAGAATTCCTCCTTACAGTGGGTTGTAAGTCTCTACTGACTAATGAGAATCATCATGCCACAAAGCAGCCAGATGTTTGACATCAGCCAAGATACTCCCGCTACTCAGACAATGTCTTTGAGGCCAATTTTATGATAGATTTCTATCCAGAATAAGGATTGTTTTGGCCTTTCTGTTTCAAGCTGCAGCTTTTGGAACTTGCATGTTCCCAGTACCTCTTACAGGGGATGTGGAGACCAGACACTTGGCTTCTGCATCAATCATGCAATGGTTACAGACTCCCTTTTAGGCCAGCTTGTCTGGGTATGTTTAGTAGAGGGTAGAGTCATCCAAGAAGAAGGTTCTCCTTTCAAGTGTAATGATGCAGATGGCAGGTTCCAGCTCTATTTTTACTTTTTAATTTCTTTTCCTTTAAGAGGTAAAATTTGCATTAAATGGTTAATATGCAGGGAGTATAATTTGACAGCTTCATGATTCCAGCACCACAAGGAAGATTTCTGATATCAGGAACAGGCTATTCTCCCTACCAAAATGAACACCATAACACAAGGGCTGGAAGTTGTTCTATGTTTATTTCAGAGATATCCTGTTTCCTGGAAGTGAAAGTCTGTCTTGAAAGTGTCCTAGAATAGTCTGGGATGACCCTCATACTACTTCTTTGAACTACCTTGTTCGGAAAGGACAACATGACAAAGATTTGGGATGGGGAAGTGCGTTGTACCAAATCCGATTCTTCAGCAATAACTGGTGACAGCTCCCCATGTACTCTTTTTGTCTAAAAGAATACAAGTCTGGAACTGTCTTTAAGCATCATGATACTCTCAAATTGTCTAAACTGCCATGAAGATTTTTTTACTCTGACTCTGCTTTCATAGGAGCTGTTGAATGTAAACCACACTAATGCTGCAGGCAAACAAGTTTAGATAATTTTTTTATTGATAAAGTGAGATTGAAGTAGGGGGAAAAAAAAAGTCCCATTTTGCATGTTTGACTGTATTTATCACATATCTGTTTCTCTACCTGCAGGGTCTTAAGGGTTATCTTGGAGTGCAGGGGCCCCGGGGTGAGCAGGTAAGTGATGTGAAAGCGCAGTGCACCATGCTATACAAATGAGGATAGAAGAATGCGTAATTCAATATAAGTGTTCAGTATAAGCAGTCAGTGTAAATTGCTACATAAGAAAATAGTTGATAGTTCTTGAGCAACAATTCAGATTATTTAGAGATTTGGTGTGGTAAAAAATGGTCTATATGAAATGGAAAAGACCAGCTTGATTTTCTTCAACTACCACACTAGCTTGACAGAGGTTTTTGTAAAATTCTTGTTAAAGGCACTGTTTGGATTCTATCAAAAGCTCTACTGATTTAATGCTTTTTAAATCTCCTAACATGTAGAAAATGAAATGGGCAGTCAGTGGTTTTTTTTTTCCCCCTTCCATACCAGTTAAGAGTAATCTGAATGGAAATTGGAAAGACATCCAGTTACTGATGTGTCTTGTTAGCATTAACAAAGCTCCTGATCGCATAGCATATGGAAGCATGAGTGTCCTTTTGGGTGACACTGAAAGGGAAACTGTGATGACAACAGATGATAGGCACCCAAAGGGAGATGAAAAATGATGAACAACATCCATGACTTTAATGAGTTATATACACAAATCTTAACTGAGTGGTGATTTTTATTATAAGCCCCCAGGTATTTTTCTGTGATGACTGTAATTTGACAGTGAGGTAAAGAACCAGTGCGAGGAAAAAAAAGTCATTGTTAATACCAGGAGAAGTGTGTCTCAATCTTTGAAGAAGTTGCAGGTCAAAGTAATTGGTCAGTTACCATGGAGGGGGTAAAGCAAGGCATGCATTGGAAAGTAATTCTGCTCATTATTCCTGCAATCAAGTATTTTAAGTTCCTTCAGAGACAATTCTTATTCAAGAATTTGAGAACTGGTGATGTGCAACTATTTGACGTCTCATCTGAGAGAAAACTTTGGGTGAAAGGGTTTTATTTTGTACGTAGTTCTTCCTGCTGATATTTTCAGGCCTGGCCAGTGAAGGTGATGAGTGAGACCTGTTACTTGTCATCTGTAGCTCCTGCTTGTGTGTGTAGTTTTTAGAAGCTTGTGCAGCGAGGACAGACATTCCTCTGAATTTGTGAATTGTGGAACTCCTTCACAGCTGGTAACAAAGCAAGAGTTTCACAAGGTAACCTGTAAATGCAATGATCCTGTTGCTTTTCTAGATTTATTTTTTTATATACTCATATTTTGAGGTACAGCTGAGCCGAAATAGGAGACCATGGATCCTAATTCCATGACAGAACATCTGTCAGAAGATTAATCACTCTCAGTTGATTAATCACTAACAGGCGACAGAATCATCTTGGTGGCAGCTCATTTAAACAAAAAAATACTGAAATCCATTCTTGCATCCACACTTCTGCATTCTGTTTCCTAAGAGTGATGGTTCTCCATAAATCAGCTGTAAACAGCTCCAAAGGGAGTCCTGATCCATTGCTGTGGTAACACTGACACATGACAGTGGGCAGAAGGGTCAGGCTGGGAGAGGGTCCAATTTATAAACTTGCCTTGTTTAAAATAAAATTAACTGGACAGAGATAGATGGAGCTTTCTATGTTTCAGTGATGGGCCTGTGACATTTGGCACCATTTCAAAAAAGCTTTTTTTTTTTCCTGAAAATAAACAGTCAGATGTGCAGATGTTGATAATTAAACAACAATAAAAATTACTTTTGACCTGGATTAGGAGGAAGAAGATGAAGAAAGGTTCTATGCATTCATGACTTATTCAGTGCTATATTGACCTGATTCCGAAAGAAGAAAAAAAAAACTGGCTCTGTAAGGATGCAAGGGTTCTTCTTTAATGAAGTACTTAAGACATTTGTTCAAATACAGCTAAAAGCAGCATAGTTACATTATTATAACGACCTTTTGCCTTCTCAATTACTTTTAATTGAGAAGGACTTGTAGTCCTTCTCAATTACTTTTTATGAATAGCATTTATGTTTTTATTATGGAAATAAGGGTTGCACCATTGTATTTCATGATATCTTAGACTACTCTTGTAATCCTTTTTAAAGGGTGTATAACTGAAATTGGTGCACTCGTGTATGAAGAGTACATTTTAGGGTGTAGCTGTGTAGCTTGCTCAAAAAGCAGTTTTTCCAGGAGCTTAAGCTGTATCATGTGACTAGGTATTAAAAGAGAAATGATAAAACAAACTCAAAAAAATGACAGTAAAACTGTTGTTTCTTGCTTTTTTGTTATTTATTTATTTTTATTATTATTTTTATTTTCCCCCCTTTTCTTTTTCTCTACCTCTTTTTCCACTTAGGGACTTCCAGGATTGGCTGGCAATATTGGGGCAGTTGGTTACCCTGGCAGGCAGGTGCAGTAGCTATACTAATGTCTTTGCAGTTTTGGGGGAGGGGGTTTCTTGTTTATTCTTTTCAGAAGTACCAAATCTAACTCTTGGAACTACCAACAGTATAAAAGTGTTTGTTTACATCCTCTCATTTATCTTTGAAACAAACCTGTCTCATAGGTAGTATCCTTTAGATAATGTTTTATCTTCATAGTTCAAGCCTAGAAGCAACAGGAGACTGTCTGCTGTAATGTAGCTCCTCCTGATTTTCACCAATGTATTTACCTCATTGATGAAATTATTTCTTCAGCCCTTTAGAGAAACAAAACATGAAATGATGTTTATTTTTATTTTCCAGATATTTGAGAAGGAGGGCCAATAAAGCCAGAAAGCAGCTTTTTATAAACACAAGTCCTTAATATAAATATTTATATTTTAAATTTATGTGTAAGCTAAGAAAGAACCTCAGTCCAGTAATATAAATAAGACAAAGCAGAAATATTTGTTGTTTTACCCATATAAAGGTACATGAGCCAAATTCAACAATTGACTTTGTGGTTTTGTATCTATTTAAACAGTGGGTTTGACCAATACTGAAATGGTTTATTGAGTTGGGTTTATAATGGTTGTATATTCTAAAATTTCTGTTATAATATTTTATATAGTAAGGGATGATAACATGTTTGTGTCGAATCGCTTCACGCATAAAATATTTAGAGTATTTGGATTACATATGCTATCCTGACATTAGCTTGAAAATAATTGGAAATGGGTACAAATGTGAAAGCTAATGAAAAATCCTGTGAAGTAATATCACTGTAATGCCAGATCACTGGTTCTGGAAAAAACTTCCTCCCAGAAAAAATAATTTTAATAGGCAATGGCTGAAACTTCCTTTACAAGTTTGAGCCGTGAATTAATGGGAGACCTTGCTGAACATGGTCCCAGGAGACTGCATGATGACACACACCCTCTTCAATCCTAATCATTTGAAGAATGTGTTGCAAATTTACAGTTGACAAATGCTGTTACAGTTCTTTTAAATGGAGTATTTCTGGTTGTTCCAAATGAAATACAACTCATGTCTTTTTGTACTAGGGCTTAGCTGGACCAGAAGGTAATCCAGGTCCTAAAGGTGTAAGAGTAAGTAAGCTTTTAAGTATTTTGGCTTGTGCATCTATTTTCACCCATACAGTAGCCCATAAAAAGGGGATGAAGAATTTAATTCAGCTCTGTCAGTTGTAAGCCCAGTGACCCACTCTGTCTTTACAGAACCTACCGGTGAAAAAACACAGCGTTCCTTTCCAAATACATGTAAAGAGGTTTGTTGCCCCCCCCCCCCCCCCCCATGGTGAGCAGCATAGGGCAGTCTTCCCTTGCTTCTCCTCCTCTCAGTTGGAATGCATGCAGGCAAGAGGTGGGAAGCAATACTGAATGTGGGTGTGTGAGAGCAGAGTGTGAAGAGGGGCGGATGTTTCCTGCCTGAAGCATTGTTTCCATAATGGAAGCTGTCAAGAAGGGAGACGTATCTGACATTTGCAATCTGTTACAGCTACAGAAATTGATGAAGGAAAACTATCTTGTCACATAAAAACCTTAAAAGTGATCTTGAGGTTTTAGAAGAGCTCTGTTGTAGTCGCATAGATTCCACAGACGCAAGGCGCTTAATTCTCTAACGATTCAGGGTTTGCTTTTGATTATTCTTGGAGGTAAAATAGGTTGCCCCTTTTTTTTTTATGGGTTTTGTTTGGTTGGTTTGTACGTACTTATTTTCTTAATGAGCACATGGACACGTCTACATGTACTTGTGTGCAGATAAATCTTTTTTCAGGCAAACTCTCACCATCACACTGAGACGTGGGTTTCCAGAAATGTGCATGCTGCTGGTTGCACCTAGGATTTGAAAGAGCCTTTTGTTAGGTGTTGGCTAACAGCGCACAGGTTGCTGAGCACTGTGCTGTGCTCTCAACTGTCTGTGTCAATAACCTTGGTGTGCTGCTAGATTTGCTTTCACCCTGGGCTTGTTTGTTTTGTTATTGTTTTTCATGTAGTTACTAAAAGCCTTTACCTGCAGCAGCTTCTTAAACATATGTCTGATTTTTTTGGGGTGGGTTTTTTTGATGTCAGTTTTCATTACAGTGATGGGAAAAATTAGTTCATCGGGATCAAGTGCCAACAGATACTGTACCCTCAGGGGTTGTATCTTTTACATTTCTCCCATTTACTTTTGCTTGGATTCTCAGTGTGTTTTGTCTTGTTCTCCCCTCAACCAACAAGACATTAAGTGATCCCTGTCACTTCCTGAAAAGTTATGACTTCTCTGTTTGCACAAAGCTAAAAATGGACAATGTAGGAGTAAGTTTAGGGAAAATCACCTGTTAGGTCTTAAGGCTAAGTCCTGCATATGAATTCTACAAACAACATCCAAACAGATGATGGTGCAGCCTTGTCCAGACATACTGCTGTGCCGTGAAGCTATACAGCAACATGATACGAAGTATCTTTAGAGCTTCAAGTTTAGAACATTCCTGCAATCAAACTACTCTGCTTTTTGGCTGTTATAAGAAACCATAGAAGAAAGAAGTGCTTTTGTTTTCCTTACTCTCTTTTGGGCTGGTTGACAAGACAGAGGCACTATCTTTCCAGTCTGGATTTGAATCTAGTAGTGCAGAATCCATCTCTACAGCTATTTTTGTAGATTGTGCTATCATTTCTGCAGAGTCAGCAGTCTGTTTCTGTGTCCCTTAGGATGGATTATATGAGAGGATCTATTTCTGACTTGGGGGGGGTGGGAATGCATTGTGACTGAACTTGAAGAAAAAGGTTCTGCTTATGACAAGGTAAACTTTCTAGGACTCTTGTATATAGTAGTGATCACACTGTCACTAATGACAAGAACGTCTTTTCTGATGTACTTCATGAATAAGATCAACATCAGCAGCTTTTTCGTATATCTTTTATTATAATAAATAAGGTCTCTGATGCAATTTTGTCTTATTGGAACAATTTAATACTACTTTATCAATTGATTCTGTATCCTTATAACAGGAAATTACTTTTTGAAATGGGTTGGGGAGTAAATCCTCATCACACTTAAATTGTTTGAGCTTCATGGGTAATTTCAAATGAGCCTGAGTATATTCCCTGGATCTTGAACCCACAGCTGGCCAATACTGAGGGACAAGCAATGTTGGTGGGAAGCAGCCTTGTAATCAAGAACTGTTCGTATGTTTTTAGGGCTTCATTGGACCCCCAGGTGTGGCAGGACAACCAGGACCTGAAGGAGAAAGGGTAAGTGTAATGGAAAGTTAATGAAATATTGCTGTTTGGGTAGTAATGCAGAATGTGTTAGAATAGGGAGGGGAAATGTCCAAGGTATAACATTTCATTTGAGCCTTTGTCTAAGATAAAACTGGTGCTGAGGAAATTAAATAAATAGGTCCTATCTAATTAGTCTAATCAATGAAATGCACTGGTGCTACAGTTAAATGGGGAGCAGTTGTAAATTATTACTTATTACTTGAATTTAATCTAGAGCTGCAAGGATTAGGAGTTGTTTTTTTTTTTTCTTACCACCAAGGTCTACAATGACTATTTTTCATTGAAATAATTTTGTTCAGTCAAGAGTTAATATTTGCAGTTGTCAGACGAAGTTTGCAATAAAAAGCATTCATGGAAATCATAATCTCTGTCACTCTGTGCTTGAGCTTTTTCTTGCTTCCCTTGAGCACAAAGGATGTCTAGCAAAGTACTTTGATGGAAGCAGGATATGGCCCTTCATACTTGTTCTGATGTGACCACAGAAAAGCAATGTTTATGTCTTTCTGCCCTTCCTCATTATGGGACATTGTCTCTAAGTCTTTGCTCAATTTTTTTTTTTTCCTTTAATACTGCTTCTTCTCGTACTGCCTTTTCCAGTCCAGTGCATGCTTATTTACTTGAATTTAAGCTATTGAAGAAAAGAAAAGATACTTACAATGAGTTTGTTCGTTCGTTCTTTCTTTCTCAGGGCATCCCAGGCTTCCATGGAAAAAGAGGTCCCAAAGGGAGACAGGTAGAGTTTCTAATACAATTTCTGCTGCCAATATAAATGCACCTATAATTCATTCTGTAATATTAATCATCTGAAAAACATTAGTTTCATTTTTTCCATGGATGAATTTCTATTGTTTCCAGTTAGTACTTTGCAGTACTGCGAATTCTGTGCAGGTTTTAACTACTACAATTTCTGAAGTGAAGAAGACTTAGCATGTTGAGCCATGTGACTGGTTATTGATATCTGCTACCTGAAGTTTAAAAGATGAGGGAAACATGTAAATCTATTCTGTAAAATTAGCACAAGGTACAGATATCATGCAAGTCTCATAAGTCTGATTTTGGTCTTGGTTTGAATGCAAATGAGCTGCTTCTGATGTCTGATATTTCTGGACTATGTTAAATGAAAGCTGTCTTCTACTTAACATATATTTCCACAGCTGAGAATAAACGCAAATCTGCCAAGTACACATTATCAAGGTTTACATATTTGCTGTGGTTTATCTTCAATGCCAAGTGTTTTGTTTTCTTCTGCAACCTTATTATTTTAGGTCTTTGAAGCTCTCCAGGAGTTTCCAATTTTAACTTGCTTGTGGTTTGAGATTGGAAACTGCGATAGCATTCTTCAGTTGTGCTCAGCAGTCCAGATGACTTTGATCTAGCACGTTGAACAAGCTTGTTCAGCAGTAGTAGTGTGATTACCATTGTTTGGTCCTTGATGTATGCTGTGAAAGTTGTGGAAGATTCTGTTTAATTATCTTTTATTTTCTATGTGATCTATATTGGCCAAAAAAGGCACTAACGTCAACAGAGTTCCTGTAAAGACAGGCAAACGGAAAACAGTCATTAAGTTGATGGACTGCTCTTTCTGAAGCTGCTATCAAATTGGTAAGGTATAAAATCGAAGAAAGAATCTGTTTTTTAATTATTCATCTGGGCAGGAAGTGCTCTGTGCCATCAGCACCCTGCAGCAGTTGGCACTGTGCTGTGCTAGTGAGTCACAGGCAGCATTTAAGGAGAATCTGAACAGAAAGCAAAGGCTTGTATTCAGTATAGAAAAGGAAGAGAAGGTGACAGCAGGGTACTCTGAATATACATTTTGCATTATATTCTCACTCGCAGTGACAGGTTTCACTGAGGCTTCTGATTGCCAGCGTAGTTTGTTTCACTCCGTAACAGTCGGAGCTGCTCATGCTGTGGTAAGCAGTTATTTTTCAATTACAGCAAGAGCACAGCTTCTAGCAATGCCATGATATGCTCTGATTAGGACTTCTATTTATATGAATCAATTCAGAGAGGTTTCACGTAGGTGACAGAGCACCAAAAGCACCTCTGCACAATATCCGTGATACCTTCATGCAGTACTGATTCATCTGTAATGTTGTCGTTTCCTCGGTCGCAAGGTGCATACCAAATCCTTCCTGTGATCGATAAAGTACTTGATTAAAGGCCACTCATATAGGGACCCAACCAGGAGAGCAATCGCATGGGAACGTGGCTTGAAGTACTTTGCTGGATCACAAGCTTAGAGAATGTGTGTTATTTTAGCCCCAGACAGTGATAGTTCTGATGACAACACCTTTTGGCACAGTGTCCTCGAGTTAACGACACTTTGGGGCAGGGCACTGTCACTGAAGGGAACTGTGGGAATTGCATAGTGCCTGAAGTCAGGCTCCTCACCTCATGATCTAGGTTGCAACTTATTTCTTTGGACAAAACTTTAGCTGATAACAGTACCTGGTGGGGGGAGGAACAAACAACCTGACTATCAGAGATTCTTCTGAAAGAAAACAGATCCCAAACATGATCTTATTTTTGCAATATATATTGAAGTATAAAAAAAAGTGGATCATACAAGAGCTTGTACCCTTATAATTCAAAATGCTGCTACTTAGCAAGTTTATTCAACAGTTACTTGCATTTGTACCATCCCTGACATATTTCAATTGGACAAAATGTGCAATTACCAAAATCTTTGTTGTGAAAATTGTGGTAAGGATCCGTTTGAATTTTAGATTGGTTTTGCATACAGTATGTTTTAAAGAAAGTATTTCATAGTAGAAGTGTGAGCGTTGAATTTCTTTCCTTTGTGTGCCTGTAATATGAAATTTGGCTAGCTCTGCTGTATTTTTAATGTGCTGCCTGTCCTGTTAGTGTGATGCATAGTGCTTTTATATACATACTTTGACCATACCTGGGGGAATATTTTTACATGTTTTCTTCTCTATAGGATTAGTTACAACCAATGGTCAATGTGACGTAACAGACCTTGTAAATTATACCGAGAATATATTAATCAAGTCCATTGTAACTATAAAAACAGTTCAGGATCTGTTTTATATTAAAATTATGAATAGTTGTCCTTTGTGTGCTTTATAGTAATGTTAAATTTTAAGATAGATGTAATAAAGCGTTTGTTGCATAGTAGTAGTATTATGATAGTTCCAGTTTTAGACTTCTGTGAGCCTGTGGTGTGTTTTCCTTTCATTCTTCTACTTATGAAAATAGTTTTATCAACATCAGTTAGAAGACACATGCTGTTGAGAATGGGACTATGATGACTGTAGGTAATCTGCCCCTTCGGTAACCCATGCTATGCTGGGTTCCTGCTGTGTATAAACCATCATCTGTGACCTGCATCTATGATCTCATATGTGGTAAAACTTTACCATTGCAGCATCCATTTCCCTTTTGATGTCTTAGTTATGTTTGGATGGATTTGTTTTGTTTCTTTAAATGATAGTTGTGTGTCTTATGACAATTCTGCCCCTTCCAACATGTACCAGTGGTGGGCAGTACAACTGAAATACTGTCTGTTCAGAAAAGAATAACAAATTTAATATTTGTCTACATACTATTAGCTGGTAGCTTTTTAACAACACAGGCACTGTTAAATACCCCTTTTGCACGTGTGAGATTTTACAATATGTTTTCAGAGCTGTGCAAAAATTTGGCCAAGGGTGTGCAGATCGAGAATCAATGAAATCTGCTTTATTGACCATTAACCTGTGCACCTCTACCATTTAAATGATGAGACAGTAATGATATAAGGACCTGTACTGCTAGATCTTGCAATTATGGCTATAGATACTTATTTCTGAGTTCCATGATCATAAGATGAATAAAAATTCTGTTCTTGTGAGATCCCTATCTTTTGCTTCCCTGAATTTGCAGGAGAATACAGAAAAATCTCCAACCAAAATAAAACCAAAAGATGGTACAGGGAGTGATAAGCATGTCTCAGATTAATTTATAATATCAAGCATGATGATGGGAATTAAGAGCCTGTTAAGTTGTTTCAAAATGTTTTAGCAGTGTGTATGCATATATATACACACATACATAAAAAGTTGTCTTAACACTTACAGCATTTTGGTTCAAGTTATGACTAAAGCCAAATGTGGCTTAAGCAGTGCTTAAACTACTTTGATTTATAAGATTTTTCCACCTCCTTGATGCAGTTTTCTATTGTCCTCCTGACAGCAGTTCATAAAATATTGCCTGATGATGCATATCCCCCATCCCATTAAGGAAACATATTGCTATTCTAAGTCCAGAGCTGGACAGCTATGTGGATGTCCTCCAAACAAGATAGATTAAAACGACCAAATTAATTGATCTGCAGGAGGTTTGAACATGGTCTTACAGAGTTGGGAGATTAAAGTGTCAAAGTACTATTCCTGATACCCAGGGAGGAGTAAAAAGACATTCAAACATTGAAAAGACAAAGAAGAGTATTTAATGTAAAAATTGGTTTAAGGATGGAATTTGCTCCATTTGCTCATGGAGAAGGACTAGTAATGCCCTGGTGCTTGGTGGCTGGTTTCTTGAGATCAACACATTTCTCAGTTATTTCAGTACATAAATACTGTGCAAGATTTTTCAGTTCCAGGAAAAGTCTCTCTCCTGTGAGAGCATTAGCTTGGATTTTTTCCAGGCAGAATCCCTTTTCCTTCCCTTTTGGTATTTTGCAGATTTTGTGATAGTCTTCAATGGACCTTACAATGTAATTAAAAAGAATGTTGACTTCTCTGTATATCTGTGCTCCATCCTTTCTCCTAACTTTATACAGTGATAGGAATCATGAACATACTGCATGATGTTGCTTCAGACTAATAGCGTGAGTTTGCTGTTAGTTTCATGTGTCTCTTACAGAGAAAGAGTGAGGTCTGTCTGGCAGTAGTATACAAATAAAAATTATTTTTTTACAAAGCTCACAAAACCAAACCACTTTTCCCTAGCAGCTCACATACTTCTGCAGTGGGCAATATCAGAAAGAAATAAAACAATCTGCAAAACCCAGAGAGGAAGCAAGAAAGGTTAGAGTCATTAGAGTGGTGGATTTCCATTTCATTTTGCTTCTCAAGCAAGAAATGAAAATTCTCTTTCAAGCTTTGACGTTTGACTTGACCAGTCAGATCTCTTTCCTGCCCTGATAATCTGTCTCTGAAGTCCAAACTCTGATAAAATGAATGAGGCTTTGCCCTTTCTTGTTATGCAGACTAAGGCAAGTGTTCACACTGGTGAGGACAGTGATGTACCAGAAAGATGAGAAGTTTGATTTCTAATGAACATGTGTGTCACTGAGACTGCAACTATTAATATTTGGGAAAGAGTAAGGAGAGAACAAAAGACACATGTTTTAGTGAATGCTGTAGGTAACAGAAAAAAAAAAAAAAATTCAAGTAAAAATACTACATAGGAGAAGAGATTCCAAACAATCATTACTTTTTAAATATTGTTCTTAAAGTATACAGTCATCTTAGTTTGTCTTATGCTCACACTGTGTACTGTTCCATCTCTTTTGGTTATGATTTTAGGAGACAAATACATTTGAATACAAATACATGTCAAATTTGTTTGAACTCTGCAACTGAAACTTTCTTTTTCTCCTGTTCCCTCATCTCTCACCCTGAATCCATTTGTTGATGCTGTAAATTCTAATACCTATAACAATTCAGTGTTCAGACCACTTTTCACGTCCTGGATAAAAAAGAACAAGCATTCTCTCTTCTGCTTTAGGGTTTTCTGGGTGACTTTGGAAATAGAGGCCCTCCTGGTCCAGATGGGAATCCTGTAAGTATCAAATTGTGTGTTGATTAACGTGGTAAAGTTTGTAACACTCCATATTAACTCCCCTCCCAAATAGAATGGAGAGTTTTGGCTCAAAAGGAATGTCTTGAAGTCCACAGGAAAATTTTGGACTGTTACTTATCCGTGGAAATTGCTAGGATAGTACTGTAATAAGCAGTGGTATAAAAGAGAGAAGAACCAGAAAGCTGCTGAGAGAACACAGTTTCCACTGATGCATGTACTATCTATCTTGAGAATCAAATGTCCTGCTGTCCTCAGTGCATTTCTGATGAATGTTTTGTCTTCAGAAATCCTTGCATTGGATATGACTTTGTGTCCTTTATTTAAACCGTTATTCTAAGGTCACCTTAACATAGCTTTCTTATGCTCCTGCGTTTGATAGTTGATTTCATCCTTTGAACTGTTACTGAATACAATGACGCTAGTATGTAATTTACTGCATTATAATTAGTATGATAACAACTTTGTCCTTGGCAGTGTGTGCAGGCTAAAGTGGCATGGTCATGTCACTTCACTGGCTGCCCTCAAAGGATCTTTGCTGCCTTGCTGTGTTTGGAGGGAAACTCTCGTCTCCAAACTCAGGTTTCCTTTGATATGAGAAACCAGTGACAGTGCTTTGGGCCGGACAAGGGGACAGCAGTAGGTGCTGGGCTAAAAAGCAGCTGATTTGAATCTGCTTTTACTGTTGGATGCTTCATGGGAAACTACTGTCAGTTTGTGTCTAGAGAGTGTTCTGATACGGACCAGAATCAGCAGCTGGGCATAGATGGTCTCCTTTTTGAAGGCCTGCCCTTTCCTGACACCCATCTTGTAAGCTTCTCTAAAATAAGTTTCTGTGAGTTTTTCTGGGGGGCTATCATTGTTTGGTGTCAGAGTTTTGGAACACAGGAAGAAAATTATTTTGCATTTCTGGTCCCTGAGGCAAAGTTCCCCTTGTGGGAATGACAGGTGATGTCAGTATGGTACTTTGCATCTTGAAAGCTGCTTTGCAAATGATATTACAAGTTCCTCCATCCCCTCCTGGTACTCCCAAGTCTCCCTCTGTTCCCGATGAAGCAGATACTGTTTTTCCACAAGATCTGCAGAACAGTGCTTCAATAGAAACAATCTCAGAAAACATGCATCTGAAATTACAGACTTGCGTATTACAAAGAAGCCCGCTTTAACGTGAGCGTTTGCAAGTTCCTTCTAATCTGCCAAGACAGCTGCTGATGTTCCTGCCTTCTCAGACAGGCAGCAGCCCCTCTCCCCTCCTCCCCCAAAACTCACCCTGCAGGGCTTGCTCGGGCAAGGGGCCAGAGCTGCAGCTGCAGGGGGCTGTGATGCTAATGGGATCTTTACACAGCCTGTTCATGAGCTGGCAGTGGAGAGCAGGGGCTGCCTGGGAGGCCTGTGGTGACAGGAACTTGGAGGGAAGATATTTCTTCCTATGTATTGACTTGGCACTAATGACATTTGTCTCTGTACCTAATTTCTTCTGCTTTATATAGCAGTGCCATCCTTCATCTTCACAACACCCTCTCAGTTCTCTGAGGGTGTCAGTCTGTCTTGGAGGACATTGCCAGAGCATTCAGCTTACCTGTGGTTAGTTTGGAGCCAGTTGGAGAAGGTGCATAGGCACCAGAGGAGGAAGGAGAACATGAAGGTGTCCTCTGTGCCATAGCCAGCAGCCCTGCCCTGTTGGACAGCTTCAGAGTGGGCTTGGATTTGCTTGGGTTAAAACATCCCTTCACTGTGGGTGCTGATGGGTTGCAGTGAACCCTACGTGTGAGATGCCCAGTCAGTAGCAGGTCTTGGGACAGCCTGTCTGACATTCCAACCTGGAGGGCTACAGTGCCCCTTTCATGCAGGGCAGAGAGACTCAGCATCTATTTTCTGTCGTGTTCGGAATTGTAGCCTCTGCTGAATTAAAGGTGAGTACAGCAGAGGCAGTAGTAGAGTGTTACTAATTAGTTACTTCTACATAAAGTACAGAACCTGTAGTTTTTATTAAGAAGGAATTTTTTATAAAGAGAGTGTACCCTTTAATTTGCAAAGGTCTTTCTATGAACTAAGATGATGTTCTCTTTATCTCTCAAAGGAATCTTAGTAAATTGTTCTAATGGGCTTTTTTCCACCCCCAGTAAATTCTTTTTTCGTTCTTCTCGCATTGAATATCATGGTAACAAGTATCATATTTCTTGGTAATACAGGAATGGTTTCATGTACATATCTTGAGATCTAATTCCACAATCAGGGATTTTAATAAGCATATTCCCCTGTACAGTGATAGGTAAGCTGTCATTCTTCAGGAACTGTCTATAAAACCCTCAGCTGACTTGCTTTGCAGATCACTTTTGGTTATGTTATGACAGGGCATTTTTTTTAAATGGTAAAATTCAAGTGATCTAAAATTCATTTTCTTTGAAGGGAATTGTTGGTGGTGTTGGTCCTCCTGGATTTCCAGGACTAAGAGTGAGTACACTTTTGTTACTTACTTTTGATATGGCTTCATTAGAATACTTGTCATGCATGTTTGTGAATTAATAAAAAGCAAATACAAGAATCCAGAGATTTAAACAGATTTTCGTTTAGTTAGATATGATTTTAATTAAAAATCACTACACAAAACTGCTCTCATTATTGCTGGTATGGAATACTTCTATACTTGGTTTGGATTTGTATGCTTATTTCCGATCTAGCGTGTCTGGCTTTTTTTTATTTGAAGTAACCAAGTTTGCTAGCTTGTACCCCTAAAGGCAGCATTACTTTTTGAAAAGTGCAATACTTACAAACATTTAAATCCACAGCCTTCATTGATTCCTGTATGTGGCTACCAAATTCCAAGTGGAATTAATTCCTAAGCAAAATTGCTTTATCTTGTGTACAGTATCACATTCAAATTTTTTTTCAAATGTCTTTAGAATGATGTTGTGATGCTTATTATGGAGTTGCAAACTGTAGCTGTATAAGTGCAGTTGTTCCAGAGAAGCTGTGACATGGATGAGTCATACAGGAGGTGGGAAGGATGATACTTTCATACTGTATAGTCTTATTCCCTTATTTTATGTAATTTATGTGTTTACTGTTAAAGGACCTGGGTTTGAGTCTTCATGTTGTCTCACTCAAGGCTGGCTACCCAGCTCTAGTGTCTTCTGTGTATGTGTTTTGGTTTGGTTTGGTTTTTTGGTTTGGGGTTTTGCTTTGTTTTTTGTTGGTTTTGGTTTGGGTTTGTGTTTCTTGTTTTTGTTTTTTTCTCTTTTTTTTCCTTTTAATTTTTTTATATCTGGAGATCTGAAACAGTCTTGCTAAGCTTGTTAGTTTAGACTGATAGTCACATAACTTTTCCTTTGAAATATGACAGTTGAGTTCCTTTATTATCTTTTTTTTTAATGATATGTTCATAATAAAAAATACTCCTGTAAGTCGTCTGTTGCTTGGGATTGTTATGGCATTGGTGTAGTGAAGACACACAAGCTTCCTCAAAGAAACCTCTGTGATTTCCAGCCTTTGTCATGCAAAGATGACTCATAGTGTCCTTGTCAGCTGACAGGTTTGAGCTCTCTGAACCTCTCCTGAGACTAGAAGTTGCACTCCTGAGAATTTGCTTTGAATTGTAGTTTACTTTTTTTCCTTACGTGACCATTTTTGTAATTTTGTCTCAAGGACCTTAATAATTGTACAATTGTATTTGAGGTTTTAAAAAAAAGCCTACTGTATATCACTTGCAAAAAGATACCATTACTGGTTATTTTGACTAAATCTTAGTCAGGCATTTAGCCTTCTTTAGGATTCAGGAGCATAAATGTTTGCATGGTCAAAGCTCCATTTGCCATGTTGCTGTCACTTACATAGAGAGATTGATTGTCAGCGATATTATGTGAAATACAAAAACCATCTTCAAGCACCAGTCCAAAGCCTTTACCAAAATATAACCATAATGAGCTATTTCTTGGAGGAAAAAAAAAAAAGATGGCATATTTAGGTTTTGACTGTCATGAAACCTATAATTGTTTGGCTGTGAACTCCATTTGAGTGGCTTTGCCATCTTTTGTTTACATGAGGCTCTTCTGCACAGTTACAGTTGTGTAAAAGAGCATTATTTATGTGTCCATGTGCTCCACATAATTTGTATTCGAAGTAAAGACAAGAAAGTAAAGCATAGAAACTGACCTTTCTTCATTAGGTACAATTAATAAGCTAATTTTTCCTATGTGTAGATTTTGGTTTCCCAGTGTGGCAATTTGGAACAGAACTTCTCCAAGGAGTACACTGATACTCACATCTCTTAGAGTTTGACCCCCAGAACTGTTGGAAAGTTCATGTCATCTGTTGCAGCTCCATTTGACTGCAAGGAATTAGGGGGCTTTTATGGAGCAGAGAGCTCCTTTGATCTCCATTTGTGTTTGTAGCTGAGGTGTGTATACATATCCTGAAAAACAGTGACATTTTTGTAGGCATAAATAATTTTGCAAATGAGCTTCCGGTCTTAATAGAGTTTAGTGCTTGGGTTGACAAATGTGTGAATAAAACTGTGCATGGACAAGTGCTTATGATGTAGAAAAGTAGCTCCTCAAAGGTTGTTGTACATCCTCCTGACAGCCTAATAGATCTTATGGATATATTAGGGTGCTTTTAAAAGTTTTTTTTTAATTTAGCCAAGACACATTAGTATTGCCACTCAGGGGTCACTAACTCTCCATAGTTGAGAAGACTTTACAGTAAAGTAAGACTTAACTAAGATTTTGCAGTTGAGGAGAATGGCCCAGCAGCATTTCCTCCGGATTTCTGAACACCCTTCAGAAGCTTCCAAAGCATCAGCAAATCTAGTTGGGGCTTTGAAATAAGGTTGGAACATATCTAAAGAGGACTTCAGTATCTAGTGGCATGAGTCTTTTATGGGTTAGTGTATAGGCATCAGTAAGATTTGCTATTATGGACTTTGTCTCTGCATTACATTATATTTGTTACTCTGGTTCCCGCTGTCCCAGTCAGTAAGATAATTGGAAGAACTGTGCTTTGTTCCAGAGTTTCCTTACAAGGGACCATTGCATTTTTTAAACTGTAGCAAAACTTCACCAAGACCACAGGGGAATGTCAGGTGGCCCCAGCATCCTCAAGTACATTTTGTGTGGTGCAAGCCCATTCCTAAACAACACCTGCTCTCCAAATGGGTTTGTGCACCCTGGCTTCCCTTTTCACGTGGTTCCTATTCAGGCAGATGCTACTGGTCATCCAAAACTGAGTCAAGAACTAGACACTGGAATGTTTACTCTAAAATAGTTAATTATAACACATTATACTATTATGAGATGCAGTATTTAACATGAGATTAAATATATTATTCTGGCAGAAGCCAACAACATTAATTAAAGTATCTTGTCCAGCCTAGCCGTATGCAGCATTAAGAGTTAATAATATTTTTGTGTTTGGTGTTTGGGCACCAAACTGAGCAGCATCAGCAAGCTGAGTCCAAGAATTCCTTCCTTCTGCAACTTTTTACAATATACAGAGCTGTTACTGAGTTCAGAATTTTGACTGGCTGAGCAGTGAGTCTAAAGATTTGCAAAGCATTGAGCTTTAACAAGATGAAGACTTGCAAAACTTTTTGACTACAATTACAAGAGCAAGCTTTTATTTTTTATTTTTTTTCCTTTAAAAAACCCAAACACACACCTAATACTAGGAAGCATTAGTTTTCTTTCTCTGGTATTTTATTTTTTCTGCCAGGTAAAAGCAATTTGGTCACTTGTCAGATAGAAATGCTGGAAGAGGTATGCTTTATGTAGCTAAAGTAATTTTTGTTTTCCATCTGAAAATTTTAACCAAACTCATAAGCATGTGCTAATATTTAGTGAGGCTGTTGTAAATGGAAGATGACTTTAAAATGGACAGAATTTACTAATTCAACCTTTTCTTATCAGATCATTTTTGCTTTTTGTTTGGTTGGAGGTTTGGTTTTGTTTTGGTTTTTTTTGTGTAGTCGCTGTTCTTTACTGTTAATTAGGTCAGCCAGTATCTCTGCAGATTGATAGGAGTTTCATCAACCCCTGAATTTTGTAAAGCTGTTTTGGAACTTCTTCCCATTGCTTTATAAACTAAATTTTCCCAGCTCAGTATGCTATCATTACCATGAGTATGCATTTCAATGTATAGTACCATTAATAAAGAAATGCTTTGCTGAACTAGAAAAGATAGCATAAGTAAGAGACAGCATTGTAAACACTTTATCTTGGCATCAGCTGATGGAATATATCGTGTAAGCAGCCTTGGAAAGCTAAAGTAATATAGAGTTGCAGTTTTCCTGGGAGCTTTACTAAGCAGCACTGAGATGCTGTCATCAGTCTTCCTTTTTCTTCACTGGACCTTGAGTCTGACAATGGCTGCAGAAGATTGTTTTTGCTAGCACTGCTGAAAGAGTCTCCAGAGAATCATCAATGTTTGCTAAACTGGAAAGCAGTTGGTGTTCAACTCATCATGTTTTCCATGTCGCTCTCAGCAAGTGGCAAAAGATTTCTGTTCATATTTGTGGCTAAATATTTTTACCCAGAGACAGAATAGGCAGAAATGAGAGAGTTTTCCCTTTGCAATATAGTGTTAGCTATTGCTACATCATTTCTAATTTTCAGCTCACCACATTACATTAATATTATTGCTGTTGCTGTGTTGATCTTTTAAGATTCTTAACATTTTTCATTTCTGGTTCACTCTTTTTTTTCAAGTCATAGAAGTGTCCATATATATCCCAGAAAGGAAAGATGTAGGTAAGGGCTTTGAAGGTACATGGGAACAGAAAAAGGTTAGCATGCCCATGGGAACTTTGGTTGAGTTTGCATACGTAGTATTTTGCAAGAATCCCATCTCTTTTACTAGGATATCTCATCTCTCAGTGACTTCTACAAGTTTAGAAACAAACAAGCAAACAAAAAAGTAGCACTTTATGGCACTGCTCATGGTAGAATACTTCCTTTAAGCCAAATTTGATGCTTACTGAGAGGTGATGTCATGTAATGCCAAGGACAAAGGGAATAGCCACTGAATGTGCAGCTTGTAGTACAAAAGAAAGTTTCCTTATTCTGTATTGCCTGATGCACTGCTATTTCTTCTCTTGAGAACATAATCTACAGAAGGAGAGGGAAACTTGATTTCTTGTGTTTCTGCTGATGTGGTTGGGAACAGTAAATGTGGAAGCCTTATAATATGGATACTTTTTCCACCAAGAAATTAGCCTGAAAAAGATTTTGGTTTCTTTCTAGGTGCAGAAAATGCCACATTCTGTTACCAGCCTTTCAGTTACTCCAGTTCATCAAAGATTTAATGCATTCACCAACCATTCTTGCTGTCTTGCAGGGAGGCATTGGGCCAGCAGGACCAAGTGGACCATCAGGAATTCCAGGACCCATGGTATGCTGCCAAACAATTGCACAGTCCTGCGCCAATGTTCCTTTCCCAATTAAGTCAAACACTGGATTTTTGTTTTCTTTATTTTAATAGGGTCTCCCAGGGAGTGTGGGACAACCTGGAATGAAAGGTGATAAGGTGATTTAAATATTTCCATTATCTTAGAGATATATAAGTCTTTCAAACTCCTTTCGTTACATCTTAAGCCAAGCAACGTACTTGACAAAGCCTTCCCTTTTTCCTTTTGATTTCTTTTTTGACTGGTTTTTTTTTTTAATTACTTCAGTCTCACAATCTGGTACTTTATACAAACTTACTTCTGGACAGAGCACTTAGTACCGGGCATAATATCCAGTGCTGTGTCTAATAGTTTCCTAGAGGGACTGCTTCAGTGCAACATCTTGCATTGTTGTTCAAAGATCTGTGTTAATTGTAAATGCTAAATATTGAATTAATCTTCTAATTCTGATAAGTACCCATTTTAAGCCATATACATATGTCTGTATAAAATAATATGTTGTTTAGGGTGAACATGGCCTTGCAGGAGAGCCAGGAGACCAGGGGTACCCAGGAGACAAGGTAATTACAGTTGCATTGTTTTACAAAGTCGTCCACTTTCAGCAACTTCTTCAGGCTTCTCAGTCTCTTAAATGCAACAAGTCAGTTGCATGAAAGTAGAATGCGGTATTAACGGTTACTGGATATCACTGAATTAACATATTTTTAAGATATGTTGTGCCAATTAAAACTTAGTTACAAAGGGAACAAAGACAGGTGAACGGCATGGGCAGAATTCTGGCTGCTCTGTGTTCAGAGCTGCATCAAACATCTGAATGTTTGATCTAAAACCTGCTAAGAAACTTGTAAAAGAGCTTTTTCCTTGAACCTTGAGGTTCATCTGCAGCTCACCTGGACCAACTGTGGTTAGCAGCAGTGCATGGTCTGGCACATGTCTTCATCTCATGAAACTGAGATAAATCCATATCTTATTTGGCTAGTACATCAGAAGTCACTGAAATAACACATCCTCTTTTGATGAAAGTTGAATGTTAGAAGACATTCCCATCCCACAATATTATTTTGATAATTTATCTTTAAGGTAGAAAAGGCTTCCAACATAGCACAATGATACATTTTTGTGTGTATTTAATAGGTTTCTTTTTTCAGGGTGCCATTGGTTTACCGGGACCTCCAGGTATACGAGGAAAGCCAGGACCCCCAGTAAGTTTACACATCAGTTTTTGCTCTCAGTATATCACTATATGTTGTTATATTTGATACTACTTTGTATCTTACATTCACACAGCATGTAATCCTCTAGAAACCGCCTAATGCAAAATTCACAAAGAATAAGGTCTAAGCTGCTTTTATTTCTAGTGACTGGTTAGTGAGTGAGTCTGTTTTTAGCTGTGTCAGTATTTGTATATAATGGCATCACTGTAACATGCAAAGGACTTAATTTTACTAATATTAATCACAGAACTGCCATTTCTTTGGCCATGATTGCATGCTTAAGCTATAGAGGTAAGTATGTAATCATAAAGTTACTTCCTCAACTTTTAAACAATACATAATTTTTATTGTGAAACAGCTATATATTTCAATAGGATTTTTATAGGACTATACCAAAACTCCCAATTTTACTTGTCTACAGCTAATTTATGTGCTTGTTTGGGGGCTTTTTGTTTGTTCTTGTTGTGACTTCAGAGAGATATGAAGAACTAGTCTTAATTGAATCTGAAGAGGGGAAGTTTTAAAATTTTCTATTTAGTGTAAAAGTCATCTCAGCACTTTTGCTGGCTTTTTCTTTGGTAAATCTTTCTTTTCAAATCTTCATAGCAATCTGTTGTTAAATAAATTATCACAAAAAATCTAACTGTTTGGATTTTTTTTTTTTTAAGGGGAAAATTGGAGATCCTGGACCCCATGGACCATTAGGTCCTCCAGGACCTGAGGTAAGAAATTGCTTGATAGAGGTAAATTGAATGCTGTTCACCTCTAAATTAGGAAAAATCAGAGGTAAATGGGTTTGCTTCACAAAAGATTGTTGTCTTACTTGAACTAGAAAATACTTTTTATTCAGTCATATCCAATTAATTCATTCACCTCCATAAAGTACAAAAGATTCTATCTCATAGTTTTTTTTTAATGCAAAATATTACTATATTAATATCCAAGATCTTTGAATGCAAAGTAGTTCCTCATTTGTCTGTGTGATTAGAATTTGTTCTCTCTTGAATCCAGGTATTATGGATTACACCTTGAATGGGGCTCATGTGATTCTCAAGCACACTTCCATTCATGAATTCTACAGCATGTTTCCCTCTGTAGTGTTCCATTTTGGTGCTTTTTTGGCATTTATTCCGTGGGTTATAGTAAGAAATGCTGTGAACTGTACAGACATATGTATACACAGGCACACATCTGTGCTGGACAGATGAAAGCAAAACCTGCAGATTTCTATTTTTAATGAGCCTCCTCCAAAGGATTTTGTGGTTTGTTTTGTTGTTGCTGTTGTTTGTTGTTTTGTGTGGGGTTTTCTGCATAGGGTTTTTTTTTGTTCTTGGTTTGGTTTGGTTTTTGCTTGTTTTTTAAATAAGTTTAAATAAGTTACATATTACCAATGATGGTTGTTCTGGCCTTAAGATATACAACTCTGGGACCATATCTCCTCAAAGCAAGGCTCTGTATTCCTATCTTCTTTAAAGAGGGAACTCGAGGCCTCTGATTGAGGAACGAATTACTGGGTTTTATTACTTCATTGTTATAACTCCTAAATCCTAAAGAAAACACTTCCTTATTGAAGATGAGCCCTCAATGAGAGAAGACTCATTGGGAAATGTGTTGTAGCAACACAAGAGGGTCTTTTCAGAATAAGCCAGTGTGTTTTAGTCATTGGGGAGGGGGGTATTTTCATGGTCTGCAGTTAGAATGACTTAAGACACAAAGCCTTTGCATGCTGCCCGCAGCTGCCTTTATCTGTGCCTCAGGTTTTTAGATTTTGTAAGCTTTTTCCCTGTTAGCAAAAGAGGTCCTGGCATCCTCTCTTCTCTCGGTATAGCTTCCAGCAAGGGAGACCTGTGACAGGTTAACATCAAAGTGCTGGGCTTGAAACCTGTGCCCTGGTGACCATGATGCCTGTCCTGGTAGTCCTTATTCCAACCTAGGCACCCTATTCCTTTGGCCTAGGAAGACATCCATCATTCAGAGCTAGTACCCTGGGGGCGGACACGGATGGGAAAACTTCCTCTCTGAAAAGCTCAGCATTTCCTCTGGCTCAGGGCTGCAGAATTAGATGCCATTTGATGACAAAAAAAGTGCTTTATGTTAGATAATTAAAGCTTGAGCATCCAGGTATATTTATTAGAATAATTGTCTGCAAAATGTCAGGTTTAAACTACAAGCTACTACTTCTCTTAACTTCAGTCATGCAAGACAGATCCAAATGAAGTAAAAGAAATGTTGCCGCCTTTTACTTCATAAAAACATGGTCACTATATGGCAAAATAGCAGAAATAGAATTGTAGAATCATTTTGATTTTAAGAAACTTTTAAGATCGTCGAGTCCAACCGTTAACTCAGCACTGCCAGGTCACCACTAAGCCATGTCCCTCAGCACCACATCTAGACAGCTTTAAATCCCTCCAGAGATATTGACTCCATCGCTTCCCTGGGCAGCATGTACCAGGGCTTTACAACCCTTTCTGTGAAAATCTGTTACGAATATCCAACCTAAATCTCCTGTGGCACAACTCAAGGCTATTTCCTCTTTTGTCCCTTGTTACTTGGAAGAACAGACAGACCCCTATCTTGCTACAACCTCCTTTCAGGTAGCTGTAGAGAGCAAGAAGGTCTCTCC